>BQNB010066057.1:0-34709 GCA_026074375.1 Tanacetum coccineum | reverse complement strand
CTCCCTGTAAGGTCTCAACAATCTCATCCCATGAATCCGTAATCCCATATCCAACGTATCTCTCTGGGTCACGCCTAATCTCCCTATCCATAGTGGCAACAAAACCATAATCGAAACCTCCAGCTGGTCTAGCAGCAGCCGCGGTGGAGCTCTCTCCTACCTCATACCTGGGACCCAAAGCGATACCTAACCCCATCCGAGGTGGTAGGTTAACCTCGGGTATGTCCTCTTTCTGACGGTCAGAGGGTAGTAATAGTGGTGGGAATGAAGTAGGAGCTGATGTAGGCAAGGGTGGTGGTGCATCTGGTCTGGTGGGGGAGAGTATGAAGGGTGGTGGTAATGGTAGTGAATGGGAAGTAGCTGCAGCCTCAGCTCTCATCCGAATCGTGGCAGCTCGATAGCCCAATGAACGAATAGGACTAGGAGGTGGTGCTGTCAACACAGGTGAGGGTGGTGATAGTGGGAAAGGAATCTGGGGTGGTGATGAAGACCATGGAGATAGTGGTGATGCTGGTAGGGAAGATATAGCAAGCAGTCTGGCAACCTCAGAATCAGACCATGCTGGTACAGGTAATGGCTCTGGAATAGTAATCCTGGCTGTCATACGATATGCAGGGTGAGGTGGTGGTGTGGCTGCAGACTCATCAGTCCAAACGGCCCAGTCTCCTCTGCTGACTGGGCAGTAGCTGGTAAAGCAAAAACAAAAAACCTTAAAACAGGTGAGCAGAGCTGAGTGGCTTCCTCCTCCGCCTCGTCGTCAATCTCAACATCCATCTTGTCATCCTCATCCTCCTCATCGGCATCGATGTCCATATCAGCGTCCTCATCCTCCTCAATGTCCATCTCATCATCTCCGTCATCTCCTCCGTCAGCAGATAGTCGAATAGATCCTCCCAGGCCCTCATCGTCATCTCCCCCGGGTCCTATCCACTGATCAACTCCGAACAATTCAGGTGACTATGCAATGGGTGACATCTCAGCATAACGGATGGACCTCAGCAACGTTCGTATATTACATGCTCCTGCACCTGGAACATAATCTGGTGAAGGTGGTTGCATGCTCACAGCTTCCTCCGGCCAGGCACATAATCTGGAGAGGTGGGTGCCTGAAGAGCGGCCTCTATGTTACGGTCTCTGGCATGTATAGAGTAGCTTCAAGGAACTCATGATCATCGCTCTTGCAACCTATGTCCTGATAAGTCTCCATAATGGACTGGACACTACTATGTGATCCCTATTCATCAAAATCAGACATGACTGTATTTGAAAATCCTAAAGTAGCTTATATTAGTATTTAATATCAAGACTCTTATAGTAAATATAACTTTATAATTATAATACATGTATAAGAATTACATGCATCTAGATCCAACCAACTAATGCAACAAGTTAGGTGTATGCATGAAGTATGCACAAATGTATGTCCAACGGTAAATCCCTTTGTTATAAAAACAACTCATTGAAAACGGTTATAGTCCAAGCAAAACATTTGACCTGGTTCCCTACAACCTGGCTTTGATACCAATCTGTAACACCCCCAAATTAGGTCGCAGCGGAATAAGGGTCCGGGAGTGTTACTACATAGATCAATAACCACAATATATATAGAGACGACCAAAAGTCATGTTGAAAACGATACATTGATTTAACAAAGTAATGTGTTTACATAACCCGAAGCTTAACTTGATCAAAATACAAAGATTTTTCAGCCCATAACAATAACAAAATAAATGCGACAAATCTTTAATCATGGCATCAAAAGGCAAAACCACCAATGTATCCCCTTGTACCTCTTGCTTACTGATCCCCTGAAAACAGTGCTTAAAACGTCAACAAAATGTTGATGAATTCATAGGTTTGATAAATCATATATTTGTAGGACCACCAAGATTTTCCCAAGGTGAATGATAATGCAACAGATGGCAGACATCATATAAATGAAAATTACGTGCACCTAAGCTCATACACTGAAGCTTGACGTGTATGAATACCAAATTAATGGGTCTCATTGCCGTGGTGATGTCTAACCCGCAACAGCCCTATATTCGACATATATACGTTCGTATTCTTATAGTATAGCTAATCACCCGAACGGGGTAGTAAACCCAATAGAACTATTATAACATTCGCGCTCACAATCCGCAATTGACAGTTCATGATAAGGCTCAAAATGATATCGCTACTTAGCACACATATCCAGAACATGAAACGTAACCAACTTGTCAATGTAAAGCCTTTCCATGTTTTTTCACTCCAAAACTTTGTAATAACAAAAGCCGATAAAACGTGGGGCTATGAACTCACCTTTGAGGTCTGATAATCCAAATTCGCAGATAAAGTGTCACGTAAAAGATCGAATGCAACCTCATTATCATAGTCGTATAAGTACCGAGTACTTAATTGATAACATTGGAATATAAACCTATCGTTGTTTACAGCGTACTATCATGCGGCTATCTAATTAAAAGTCATGACATGACGTACGAGGAGTTTAGGACCAACTTTAAATCGTAAATCCCACAACTCTCGATACGCCATCCGAAGAGGCCTCATTATGAAACTCCCTAGTAATATAGTACTTTGATAACCACATAATATTCTATATAGCTCAATCACCAACTAATGGTTTTGGTACAATTGTGTTTAATAAGTTAAAACGTTTATAATTACCGTTTTAGTAAAACTAGCATAACTTTTGCGTTTTAAGGCCCGATCTCGCGATTTCTTATGCCATCTTTTCGTAATAAAGACGGTACTCGATATTTGACATTTTCATAAATTTTTGTCCCCCTGATGAACCATGACTTTTGTACTGTTCACAACAACATGATTTCTATGTACTTCGTATTTGGTGTCGTAAAACCCAAAACGTCGTATTTTATTCGTTATAGGTCCGTTTTTAGCGTTTCGTTTGAGGACTTCTCGTATTTGAAAAGTTCGATAAATTTTGGGGGTTTACAAAAAAATAATAACTTCTGCCATGACTATTAACTTTTATAAAAATAGTTTTATAAAAGTATTAATTATCGTAAACTCGCGAAATTCATAACTCGTTCGTTATTAATTGAAAATTTACGATTCTTATCATTTTGGAATCCTAACAATATGTATTATTTGTTAAAAATATCAACACTTGCTGTTTATAATTTTTATAAAATGCTTTTTATAAAACTTTCATTACAACTCCGTCAATTAACGTATAACTAGTTTTTAACGTAACTTCTTTTCAGTTATTAATCGATTTGACAAGTTTCTTACCTTTCCGTAAACGTCGTGAAATGTAGTATCTATAAAACTTAAAATGAGGTATGTCTTATCCCGAATTTGGACGGAATGTTTGGTTGAGCTTGTTGGAATCCATTTTTAACCTTATCCTTTATTACTTACTACTTTGATATTAACCACAAGTCTATATAAATCATATATGTTATAAATATCATTAGATTATTGGAGTCCCATGGTTTTCATAATAGTCATCATATTCCAAGTTACCAAGATATAACAAATCCATTATCACACTTTAAAACCATAACTTTACTTAAGTAACCCGTTAATTTTACAGTTTGTCTCATAATCATATTTATACATAATCAAGTGTGTACAGTTGTATATTCTTCCAAGATAACTTTATTTTATTGTTCAAGTACATTAATATGAGTCCATAATTAATCTTAACAAAGTCATTTTGTATTTCTAATCTTGAATCATATTAAGAACCATAAAAACCCCTAATTAATACATAATCATTTTCCATACTTAACCAAGAGGTAATCACATGTGTTACCATTAAAAATAGAATGTCATACTAACATCATAAGATAATATAGAAAAATGTTACATTATGATGACAACAAATAAAAACTTCTTTCTACATGTTAATAAATCCTAAATGGGTGATTTAAGCTAAAATAGAAAACAAATGCAAAAAATGAAACTATAAGAACATAACTTCCAGTCTTCTTATAAAACTTCTTCATTCGAATAGCAATCATTGCTATCTGCCAGTTTATGTCCATCTCTTCAATGTCCACATCATCAATCTGTTCTAGGTCTTCATGAAGCAAGTCCAAATCTTCAGATTGTTTGGCAAAGAGTGAATAAATAACTTCATCAGCAAAACCAGCAGGAACTTCTCTTTCTTGAATATTGTTTGAAGAAGTAGGAGTATAAGTACTGTAGGCACCAGTATGACCAGACTTAACCTTGTTAGTGCTGCTCTTGCTGTGTGAAACAAAAGCAACATTTTGAGCACTTGCAGATGATTTTGAGGTACTTGTGAGTTCTTGCTCAAAAACCCTAAGGTTATTATACAAGTCATCAATGGACAAAGTGTCAACATCTGGTTTGGTTCTCATTGTCATTGCCAGATTTGACCAAGCTGGGGGCAAAGATCTGAGAAACTTGTGATTTGCATCCTCAGTTGATACTTCAGCACCATGGGCTTCCAACTGTGAGAGTAGTTGTTGGAACCTATCATATCCCTTTTCTAACCCTTCTGAACTTGATATAGTAAATGCTTCAAACTGTTGTTTTAAAACAGCTTTCTGCATCTTCTTTGAATTTGCATTACCACCAAACCTAGTCCTTATGGCTTCCCAAATTTCTTTTGCATCGTCCATTCCATGAAATCTTCTCAGATGTTCCTTGGGAATGGCCATAAGTAAGATGGTTCTAGCCTTCCTTTCCTTTTCAACAGCATGAATTTCTGCAGCAGATACTGGTGGAAGTATTCTAACAACACCATCTTTTCCAGTTGAGATTCTCTTCTTTGAATTTCCATTCTGAATTACCTTCCAAACATCATTATCAATATATTCAAGGTAATGCTCCATCTCCATAGCCCATATATCATACTCCTCCTTCTTCAGAATTGGGAGTTTGATATTTAAGATAGTGGTTGTGGTAGGAATGAGTTGTTGTTGTTGTTTTGGTTTATTGGTTGCAGTACCATTTTCTGATGCATCTTCATGGTATGATGCTTCATCATCACTAAGATGTTGAGAGAAATCATCATTAGCAGGTTGAGACATTTTTCTAGATCTAAACGTGATTGTTTGTGTTCTTGTGATTCTTCTTACTCAGAGTCCCTCTAGAGGCTCTGATACCACTTGTAGGTCTAAAGTCTTAGAGTTGTTTAGCCTTTTGTATGAGAATATCTAACTTGAATAAATCTAAATTAACTATATGAGAGACACTGACTATGAATACTATGTGCTAATACGGAATCTTAACACAAGTACTAAGAAGAACACAATGTAAAACTTTGCTATTTGCTATTAATTTCTATTAGAATACTATTTAAATCTCATACTAAACATCGTGCCGTAGGATTCCTTTTATACACCAAGGAAACCCTAATAGGCTTTATAAACATGTGAAAGGATAATGCATATCCTTTCCTAAGAAATCTCCTAAGATATCTCTAAGATAACTATTATAACTATTCTGTTACATAAACAGACTTAACTAGACAAGATCAGTACTAACTATAATACTACCAGACTTAACTTAGTACTGGCAGACTTAACTATGTCTACCAGACTTAACTCTATAACTACCAGACTTAAGTCTGTTTACAATAATTCCTAACACGTTTGCATCCCCAATGTGAGATTCCCTAGAGGGCATATTTGTCGTAGTTGACTATTGTTTGACTCCACATTGCATTAGGGACCAATTCTTCAATCCATTTGATATGACTATAATCTGTAGCCTTGGTTTTTGTGACAGAAGTTGCATAGGTTCGGCTTAAAACACCACCACATAGATACGCAAGGTCATTGTTGATGAAGTAATCAAATGGTATGACTTGACGACTACGAGAGTTAGGTATTAGGGGTAGTGGCTTTCGCAGATCATGAGGATATTATTGTCCTTTAGGGTTATGCCAATTGAGCTGCTCTGTTGTTGCCTTGTAGACTTCTTTAAAGAAATATTCAAGCTCAACCAGACTCTTGCATTTGCCTTTTATAAGCTCAAATGTTGGACCGGCTAATAGTTCAGGAGTCAGAGTTTCAACTTTGAGCCTATTTATCACGAATGCTAAGAAATTAAAAGGAGTGTCCGTCAGCTCATCAAACGACTCACGATGGTTTTCTTGCCTAGCCAAGTTGCTTAAGCAAGGTTGTATTGGTCCATGATCAGCAGGTAAAGTCTTGTTCCAATCACGATCTTGAGTAGGATGCTTGGCTATATTTGAAACCAATTAGGATGCTGAGATGTCTCTTCATCAGATTATTCTTCAGTAGCTCCTATATCAAACTCCTAATGTGCAGGTTCTTCCAAATCCTTGTCGGTGTGCATTGGCTCCTTTGTATGAGCAAACTCGCTAGTAGACTTGTGTTGTGATTTAGACCCATCAGTTGACTTGTCGGTTGTTTTGGATGTCTTTTCCTTTGGAGCACTAGTTGACTCTGGTTCTTTTCCAGCTCATCTTATCTTTGACCCCCAGTTTGATCCAGTGGAGGGTTCTTCGTCCTTATCCTCATCATCTTTGCGTCTTTTAAACGAGACAGTATAAGTGTCAAGAATGATCTTGTCACTTTTGTAAGCTTCAACCAATGCCTTGTAGAGATTCTTTTGTTCATTAGATTTGTGGATTGACTTATTGCTCTCCATCTTTTCAATGAGAATCTTCTTTAGCTCTAATTCAAATATGTTGGCAGCTATAGCAAGAGATGTCTTGGATTCAGTGGATGAACGAGTCATAACCTCAGCTTCGAGTTGTTCATTAACCATCTTCTCAATTCTTGACAAAATCTTAGAGACTTGTGCCTTAACTTGTTGTTTGACTTGGTCCTTGATTATTTTCTTTATGTTGTCATCAAGTTTATTGAGAAAGTCTTCGTTTTTGGCTTGAGCTTCATCTTCGAGTCTGTTTGATTGCAATTGAATAGCTGTCTTGATGGCTTCATTCATCTTGTTTGCAAGGTATGCATCAACAATGCCGGAAATGGAAGAAACTACTTTAGCAAATTGGTTCATTTGCTTAAACTCAGAGAAGTCGGTTTCTAAAGTTTTAAGTCTATGGTCGAACCCGAATAAAGAACCAAAGTTTAGAAGGTCTTGAAGAGAAGTACTTGGAGCTGTTGTTGGTACGGTAAATGGTGTTTGTTGCATATGTATGATGAGAGGAGTGGGTGGTAAAGGAAGAGTTGTTGCAAACACAAGAGGTGGCTCAGCAATAGTTATGACCTGAACATCTACCAGTGAAGTTGCCTCAGTGTTAAATATTGAGTCAATACCTGTATCTGGTCTGAGGTTGAACATGTTAGAAACGAAGCCAGATGACACAGATGAACTTTGTTGTTGACCTTTAGGATTGACTAGAGTAATAATCACATGAGTGTCTTCTAATACTTGAGTAGTTTGAACATTAGTCTATTGAGCATCTGTCATTTCAACATCTCTTCCTTCAAGATTAATGTTCACGTCCCTGTATAATTCATTCTCTTCGCCCTCTGCATTTGTTGCATCTTCATCCATCTTTTTTCCTGCAACATTCGCACCTTGAATTTCATCATCATTGTCATCATCAGTTGTTTAAACATGAGAATGTGTTTGAACCCTAAGATCAAAGCTATCTTCTTTATTTTCTTCATTTTCTTGCCTTGCTTCATCATCATCATCTTCTTCATCACTAGACTTCTAAGAGATTTGCTCATCATCAGATTCATAAGTTGGTACATCAGGAACCCCTGGTGTAACACCAGTTCCTTCATGTGCACCAGAACCGCTGGGTTGAGAGATGTGAAGTTGTGTTTTGTGAAACGAGGAGGGTGGTGGTGTGTTATAAAACATTTTTTGTTTTTTACACATTTTCCCCCTAAACTATAAAATCTTAACCATTTTTAGATAAAATTTACTTAGGCATAACAAAGTTATCACAATGGCACATTTAGTCCCTATAGGTTTAACTAATATACCTAACAACTTAATCATGCACATATTATCAATCAAGGCATAAACAAATAACATGTAAGGCACACATAAGCTGATTTAATTAACTTTCCTTAAAAAATTAGTGTTCCATTATTGTTTAAAAACCTTTATTCCTTTTATGAAACAACTTTCTGAAGAAGATAATTTGACATTTACTCCCCCTCAAACAGTTATCCATTTTCTGATTAAAGAGCTGTAGTCGTTGTTTGAGAAGTCAAATGTTTTAGAAAAAACATTTTCTGATGAAGCAATGTTTTTATTCATGAAAAACAAACACCAATTGTAAATAAGATTTCTCTTATTTTCACACATAAGTGCATTGACACGTACACTCATGGAATATTGGAAGCACAAGTTGTGTTGCAAAGTAAACACAAGCCTTTGCATGGTCATAAAGTAGACCATGCCCGAGAATAAATTCATGTTATGAGGTCAAGTTTTCTTTTTGAAATACTTTCCTTTAAGATGAAGACCGGGTTGCTATCTAAAATAATAGCAAGCCATTTGGCATGTTTTGAAAACATTTGAACTTCTGCTCGAACTTCATTTACAGCCTCGTATCATTATTGAATGACATTTCTAAGACCGTAAATGTTATCGATTTTCAGAAGACATGCCATTATTACCTCTTTTTATATTTTTCCATTTTTTTAAATTTGGTTTTGAAGATTTTATATTTTTGTATTTTGTTTTTATAAAAAATTCCTGAAAAGGAAAAATCTTTTTGTTTTTAATGGTTTTTAATATATATATGTAGCATATGATACAAGGATTATTGAATAGTATCACCACTATTCATCAATTTCATTCTCTGCCACTTTGTTTTCAGAGTTTCTTTTCTTGCCTAAAACTCTCATATCCCAGCTTGTTATAAAAATTCAAATCCTTTCTCTTGCAAGGGCTTTTGTGAAGATGTCCGCCAGTTGATACTCCATATTGACAAAGTAAAGTTCAATCACCCCATTCTCATCATGCTCCTTGATAAAGTGAAATCTGATGTCTATATGCTTCAACCTGGAATGTTAAACATTGTTACAGCTTAAGGCAATAACGCTTTTGTTATCACAGTACATTGGAATTTTATTGAATCCAAGGCCATAGTCGATAAGCTCTGATCTCATCCAAATAATTTGAGCATAACATCCTGACATAGCAATATATTAAGCTTCCGTACTGGATATCATAGCGCTTTTCTGCCTTTTTGATGACCAGCTAACAAGTCTATCTCCCAGAAACTGCATGCTACCTGATGTGCTACGGCGTGTATCTTGACAATCAGCATGATCTGCATCTGCAAATGCTGTTAGTGCAATTGAAGAAACCTTTGGATACCATAGTCCCTGATTGACGGTTCCTCTTAGATACCGAAAGATCCTTTTGACATCCGCAAGTAAGTGCATTTCCAGTTAAGGGGTCCGACGCCTAAATACCAGGACACACATGCATATAGCAAATTGATGGGTCAGGTCTACTGGCTGAGAGATAACGGAGGTGCCAATCCAATACATGAAAGTGTGATGGAACAACGGCTTTCCTTTCTTTATCCTCATCCCGTTTGGATTTCTCCACCATGGGAGTATCCACTGGGTCACAAGAATTAAAACCGAATTTCTTAAAGATTCAGGGCATAATTTGACTGGTTATAAATTAGCCTCTGGGATTTTGAAAATCTATAATCCTACGAAAAATGAGATTTTCCCCATCCATGCATAGACATCGTATAAATTTTGACACATGAATTTAGCAAATAGGTCCCAAAGTTTCAGGTGGTAATGCAAGCAAAGATAATATCATCGACATATACTTGTACCAGAAGTATTCTTGCCTTGCCCACGATTAACATAGTATGCAACCATTGAGCCTTGAAGAATCTTGGGAAATCAAGAATGAAGACAACATGATCGTACCACGCGCGTGAAGCTTGTTTCAACCAATAAAAGCTTTCTTAGCTTGTACACGTGATGGGGTAATCTGGATCCACAACCCTTCCGGATTGGCTAATCATACACCTCTTCTGGGCAGATGACCATTCAAACACAGTCTTCACATCTATATTGGTAGATGAACCATGTTGTCCATGTGAGACGCAAACGCGAGAAAATTCCATTATAGCCACGAATCATTGCAACAGAGCAAAAGACTCTTCAAATCAATTCCTCTTCGTACGAAAACCATACTACAAATCGGAAGGCCTTGTTCTGAGAATACCTCCCAGTTCGACTAGTTCACTTTGTAATCCATTTTCAAGTAATAACCATAACTTTGTCTAGTCCGGGGTACGAGCTCCCATATCTTCAAGGCGTTCGAACTCATTGACCCTCTACTTGTCATGCTTTCGAATCCACAGGATTGGGTCAAATCATCTTTATACGTCTTGGGTTCAACAGCAGTGAGGAAAGCATCGTAGTAACAGAAAAGAGCTTACTCATATAATTGTAGCCTTGTGGAAATTGGTCTAGCGAGTTCACCGATTATGTTTTCAAATGGATGATCCTTAGTCCATTTGGCTATATGTTCAGAAATTTGGTGACAGGATGTACAAATGTATGAGAATATTATCCGTTGATGAAGATGATCAGAAGGAACATCTGGAATTAGGATACCAAAAAAGTAAGGATCATTACCCAAATGTGCAACTTCAATAAACTGGATTGTCTCTTCAACATCGTTAGGAATGACGGGAGGTTGAGTTTTGGGTGTTGTTTGAGAGTTACTTGGTGATGGTGCATCTTGGTCAACTTGTTAAAGAAGATGAACTGGTTAATACAGCGAGAACTGGAGTAACTACTTCATTAATTGGAGCAATGACTTTAGGGGCTGGGAGATCAACACTTGGTGGAGGATTTAGTATTTCATCAAACAGTGGTTTAAATGAAATATAATCCCAAATCCAGTTCTGATGGTGCTAACAAACGTGTTGAAAGAGGAGGGTTTGGTCATCGAGTCCTGAACTAATTGTTATAGGAGAATTTCATGAAGATGTGGGTCTGAATTGCTGTGCTTCAAAGCCATCGCCAGTCAGCTCATTAAAGCTACTGAATGTTTCAATGATTTCGCCTAGTACGTCAGATTGTAAAATTTGAAGAAGCTTCTTTGTGGGTACATAACCAATGAAACTACCAATATCAGCCTTCGGTTGTAAATTACCAAATTCTCACTACCATTTGTCGGATAAGCAGAGTGCCCCATATACAAGGAAAAAAAGTTAAGTTCGGGAGGTTTGTCATGTAAAAGCTCATATGGTGATTTTGTTCCGTGACGAAGGCGAAATAAAAGGAACAATTTTTGGGTGTAACATGCGGCAGCAACTGCTTCGCCCATAAAAATAACAGATGCTTTCGTGCATAAATCCACATTGTGCGGTGCAGCTTTAATTTAGCGTATGATTTCGTCTTTCAACGACACCATTTATTTGTAGACAGAGTGAGCAACAATGTTTTCATGAGAGAATGCAACCTTGCCCATAATATTCACCAAAGATTTGATTATACAAATTCAGATTTCCCATATCTGATCGGTGCGTCAGACAAGGTATTTTAAGCCAACACTTGATCATCTTGGAGAAATTACTTGATTATAAATCTTTGAGCTTCATCTTTTGACCTTAAGAACTTAACCCATTTGAATTGAGAGTAATCGTAGACAATGACGAGGATGTACTTCTTTCCATTAATACTTGCGACACACATTGGTCCACAAAGATCCATGTGCAAAAGATAAAGTTTCTCTTGGTTGGTGTCTTTAGATTAAGGTTTGTAGGGTTTCTTCTTGCTTTTGCCCATTGCACAAGCAGAACACAGATGGTCCTTTTTAAATTTAAGTTTAGGGAGACCTCGAACAAGACCGTGTCTAGCTAAATCGTATGGATTGCACAAAGTGTGCAGATATGACAGGACGTCGGTGCATAGCGCAGGGACTTAGTCATTGAGGCCTTTGCACCAAGATGACAAGATGGAGAGGACGCCATTATATCTCTAAGAGACAGAGTGTACAGATTGTTGCCTCAAGATCCAGTCAATAGATCAACACCTTCTAAATTACGAATGAAGCAGGTGTGTTGACGAAAAGCAACTTCAAGGTTCGAATCACAAAATTGCCCAACGGAGAATAAGTTGTGTCCAAGTCCTTCCATGTAGTAAACCCTTGATATCATAACATTCCCAATCTGATAATCACCATAACCCAATATCTTTGCCATGTGATCATTTCTAAATTTAACTGTACCCAAAAACTTATTGACGAAATTGGTGAGTTGAGAGCGATCTCCGGTCATATGCTTGGAGCAGCCGGAGTCCAAATACCATAAAACAATTTAGACGACCTGCATTCATCAAGAGAAGAAGATGGCACATCGGAAACTATGGATCCCCAAGATTTACTGGGTTCCTTTTTGTTAGAAGATACAGATTTAAGAACCTTAGATTTGCTAACAGGAACATTAGTTTTAGATTTCCTAGGTTTCCTTGAGTAAACCAATGTTTTACAAGGCCAGGCTTATGTTTCATTTCTAGAGCAGTTGGTGTCCTAAAAAGGGGTACAATCAGTAGTTTGTGTAATCCTAGTTAAAGGGCACGACATTTCCTACTATAGTGAAGGTACGACCAAGTGAGGTCCTCTAGATTTATCCAAATATTTTGAAAACACTCCTTCCTGTTTGTTCCAAACTTTTTCTCTTTGAACTTTAAGTTAACATATTTGATTTTTTACGAGCATCACATTATTGATAAAATCAAGAACACACAAATTATGATTATTAGAAAGCATGCAACCATTACACTTAACACATTTAAGTTCAGAATTCGAATTTAGCTTGAAATGCTGCACATGAGCAGTTCCTTTAGGTTGAACAACACAATCTTTGTTTTTCAAACAAGATTTAACTTTCCTAGGGTGGGCTTCTACTTTATTCTTCTAAGTACTACTTGGTGTTTGCCGAATCTTATCTTTCTTTGTAATGGCTGAAGGTTGTGATCCGCTAGCACTAGTAGACAGTTTTTACTCCTGTCGAAAGACAACAGAGGTTTGTTAAAAACTAGGTTGAAGTAGAGGTTGTTTTTGGATTGTTTTCCTGAGGATGTGACGGCTTAAGTGAATCTAACGCTTTTGTCCTTGTGTCTTAGGTCACAAGCCACGTAATCTCCTATCACATTGTTGATACTAAGGGCTGGTTTTAACTGAGTGTTATTAAGCAACTCCTAAACTAGTTTTAGCATAACCTACAGGCAGATTCAAGGGATTGATCTAGTGAATTGCGTGTATTTAACATGTTCAACTAGATCCCTAAGAACTATAGCTTCTTCCTGAGTGTGCTTAATATAGGCAGAGTGAGTTGTCTTTTTTATTTAACAATTTAGGGATTATGTTCTACATCAATCTTAAGCATTTCTGGATCACTAGGGAGTTTTGTAACGGCATTATCAACTAGGAGTTTTTAAACCTTTAAGTTTCCTTAAATCATTCGTTGAAAGCGTAATTACCAAAACTTTTTCCTGAAGTACTACATCTAAATCAGAATTTCCACATACTTAAGATTGACTTGATTAAGTAAATCATCACATTGTTATTTTGATCGAATACGTGTTGGTTTAGTTGAGTCATAAAGTTGCTTATAGGTCTATTTCAAATGCTCATTCTCAACAATAAGCTTTGTCACCCTATGATCCATATCAATATTTATAGTTTCAATCTCTTCCAAGTCCTTTTTAATCATATCCACATTCTGTTTCCACTTAGAGATTTAATTCTCTCTAAACTTCTTATATGACCGGTCTTTTCTTGGACTAAGAGCTTTCAATTCATTTAATTCAAACAATTGATCAAAACTTGGAGCATTTTGATTTGAAACAGAATTGTCCCTTTGAAAAATTTCCTGATTAAGTTGAGAATCAACTTCTAAAGAGATCAATATTTTTCAAGAGTGGTGAAACTTTTTGTAAACATTTATCATAAATCTCTTTTACAATGAAATCCGTTGTTTGAAGCTCAGTTCAAGTTGGAGACACTTTTCACATTCATGCACATTCACAGAAGCATTAATCATAGACGAATTCACAATTATGTTCACAATATCTTTGCTCAACACTTGTTCTAAGAGTCATTCATTTTCATTCAAAACTTGATTCATTTTAACTTTAAATGTTTTGGACTCTAAACGATGTTGTTCCACAGCCTGTTCCATTTGATGAAAGACATTTTGGACTTCAAAAAGTTCATCAACCAAATATTGATTGAATGTGTTAAATAAGTCCTTTAGAGAATTTACAAATGGGATTATTTCATCCCTAAAACAAGCTTTTGTATGTTCGAACCCCCACGAACCCTTAGTGATAGATGTGGGTGTGGTTCTTTTTTTGACAACCATGTCAAAACCAGTAAGATGGTGTTTAAGTTTCTTCAAACTTGTGTTCACCTTGCTGACTTTAGGAAGTTCTTTTGGAACCTCAACTAAGGTGGGTCTTCTAGAAAGAGTGGGTTCAGTAGAAATCACAAAATTCTGAGACCAAAAGTCTTGTTCAGCAGATAATTCAGTTTGTGGAACAAATCATTTTACAAAATCTTGAGAAAGTTGGTTAAGACGAACATAATCGACTGGTGTAGTATTAACTTTCTTTTCTAACATTATAGGATCCTTTTGTTTCAAAAGCATTTTTGAACGACTCTCTTCAGCAAGCCATTAAGGTCTTTTCAGAGTCAGGAATCACATTGGGATTAAGTTTTCCCAATATTATCACCACATATAGCTCGGATTCCAACGCTGAGTCTTTCTTCTATAGAAAGGATTTTGAAAACCTTATAGCTTGTTTAGTGGTATGATCATGGAGAAAAACAGAAGGTATCGTCCACAAATGTGAACAGTATTGTGCGGATGATCTCTTTTAAAAACCAATATTATCAGCTGTTTAATCCTCTTTTTCTAAAGCAACTCCTCTATCTATGTTACTATACTCTTCTTTCTTAAAATCACTTTGAGAAAGAAACTGTTTGCATAAAAGATTCTTTTACTTTTAAATGTTCAAAAGAGTTTGTTATTAAGACGTTCAATCTCTACAGACGTTGCACATGAATCTGAACCATTATCATTACTCCTTTAAATCACATTTTGTCCTTCATTTCAACACTTAACTTGTTCTATATCTTTTAACTCAGCAGTATAACGTTATATTGACACATTTATTTTCCAGATTTATCTTGGTACAATTAGCCACTTGGGTTCTTAGTTTTTCAATCACAGATTAATATTAGTGCAATCTTGTTGTGCAGAAGAGTTAGAATTCTGAACGGCTGGCTGTTGTGATTCAATCAGATACTGAGAATAAGGAATGATATTGCTATCACTGGTTATTTCAGTCTCTGAATGGTTCACAACATTCGACTGTTCAGCAGACGGCATCGCCTGCACAACTTGATTAATCATATTATTATTCACATTATCATGATTGTGTACCTCAGAAAGAGCATCTGATCCATAATGAGATAAATTCGCCATGAGAGCAACTTTGGCAGAATTGAGTTCATCACAGTCAGAGTCATATGCATCCAGATCATCAGCTTGATAAGCAGCATTGTGAGTGATGACAGTCTGAGTGGCTTGAGCTTCTGGAATTCCTGGATCTGCCAAAAATGCAAGTTCCTCCTCATGTAGAATTTGTCCACTTGCTTGAGCTTGAACCAACAACACTTTATCTTTAAACCATGAATCATCCCGTTTCCTTCTTGGTTTAGTGCATTGTTTGGACATGTGTCCTCTTTTCCTCATTGCAGTTGTAACACGTAACAATCCTCTGTTTCCCTGAGTTACTCCCACTTGCTCCTGGAGTAAAAGTTCTTGTAGTACCCCAACATAAGAAATTTGTCTCCCCTGAATTGGTTGTACGGTTACTTTTCCGTCATTAATGGTGGCTTGTTGCCTTGGGTTTGACGAGTTCCTCAGCTGGTTATTGGTAGTAAGATAGCGGGAAGTGACTACAACAGAAAAGAATGACATTACATGATTGATGGAATTAATTAGATCATCACCATGCTTGAATACTGGTACAATTAGACCCGAGTCAGGTTGGGAAAATTCAGATTGTTGGTTAACTGAGGGAGCATATTCCAATTGAGGGATGGATGATGATGGAGAATAAACGTTGTGGTGAATTGATTGTTGATACTCATTGGATGGATAAGTGATTGAAAGAGGTGTTGATGATTGATGAGTTGAGCATTGTTGAGACTGATAAGGTAATCCATACTGTGGAGACAGATAAGGTGAAACAAATTTTGATGTTGAGAGTTCTGGTAAGGGTGCTAATGAGATTGATAAGGAGACTGTGTCATTTGGTGAGATGCAACTAAAGCAATAAAAAGAGATCCGATTTGCGTTCATAGCGATCAATCTGAAACTTCATTTGCATGACGTTATGTTGTTCTTAAAGTGACATGAATCTGATCAACATTAGTAGTATGCAAGTCATTGACCAACTTAACATCAATAACAAATTTGCTCCATTCAGCCAGAAATTATTCATAACTTGTATTGACTTAAATTGCTCCCAGTGGCATCCTATAAATATTCATATCATTGAGTACAAAGTGAATCTCAAGAAGAACTTCGTGTAACCGACTCTCTTTCTTGTAAGTAAACTTATCAATTCATCGTACAGCTACACGCTCGTTCTTGCATCTTAACGACGTTCCCCTGCATGAGCATTTGGATTTTCTCGCCAATATCCTTGGCTTAAATGATGTTGACTAACAAAGCATAAATTTTCAATTGGAATGCCTTGTAGAATGATGTTTATTGCTTTGATGTCACAATCAGCTTGAATGGTTTCTGTGGGAATTAATTCAGTATATTCCTTTGGTCTGGTTACACCATCCACTGTTATTGTTGGCCAAACAAGTGGACCTTTTTCAATAGAAGTAAAGATCTTTCTACAAGAGTCATTCATCATTATTAAGTTCCATTATGCTTTTCCATGAGTCCATGACAAGTTGTTTTTCAAGCATTGATGGTGTTGTTGTCCACCACCACGAAGAAGTGACTTATCACAAAAGTCGTCATTGATAAAGTGGTATAAAAAAGATTACTGATCAATCGAGCGGTGATAGAAAGGTAATTGTGTTTTGTTAAATTGTCTTTTGGTGTATTAGGTCTTGAAACTATACGAATTTTTAAAATTTTTGACAAAACTTGGAAAACAATGATTGTTTTCATGGGATTTTCTAAGTCAAAAAAATAAACCGTGTAATTTTGATGAAGCAATTTTAAGTTTTAAGTAAATGTTGCAAATTCGTATGATTAAGTGAAATTGCAAATTCGGGTCCTTAGAAAATTTGCAAATTCGTGTCCTCAGAAAAACTGCCAATTCGTGTCCTAAAGGAAAACTGCCAATTCGTGTCCTTATGGAAAACTGCCAATTCGTGTCCTTATGGAAAACTGCCAATTCGTGTCCTAAAGGAAAACTGCAAATTCGGGTCCTTAAGAGAATTGCGAATTCGAGTCCTTAAGAAAATTATGAATTCGGAAACAACTAAAAACTGCTAATTCGGATTGAACCTCAGACGGCGAATTCGGATACAACAAAAAATTGCAAATTCGTGCAATACATGGACGAAACTCAAAATCTTTAAAACACAAAAAGACACCTTTTTGATTGTTTTTTCCCAAAATTTCTTGTATAACTAGTATTCTTAAACCTATAGGTACCTTAAAAATGACAACTTTTTGGTTTTTAAGCCGAAAATTTCAAAATCAAGATTTGTACTTTATAAGATTTTTCAAAAACAAAAGATGAGCAAAAATAAGTTTTTCTTTGATCCAAAGCAAATACACCTATATCCAAAGATACTAGATCAACTTTACCTAGGTAAATGACCTTTTAGTGTACAACTAAGCTTCAAAATCAAAAGAAAGGAAGAAAAGGCGTACGGAAAAAACAAACCAAAATAATAAACACAAAAACTAAGCACATCACTCCATGGCTCTTGATACTAATTGTAGAATACAAGTAATCTTTGATATATAACAAACTAGAGAAGAAAGTGGGGTAGAGAAAGGAAGTATTTTCTAAGAGAAAAAAGTAGAGAAACATCAAATGCATAAGTGAAATGAACACATACAGCAACCATCCAACCACCTTCCAAGGCATGGAGAGGTGTATTTATAGTCCAAGGGTGGCCGACCATGGGCCTTGTAAAGGCTTCCCATGGGCCTTTGGCCATATTAGCTTATAATCACAACATTGACTACAACGGGCGTTTGACTAGTTAATATGGCCAGTGACCGAGACTTTTCTTGTTCCAAACAACATATGAATATTCACATAAGACATTTATTTCGTTTATGAATGAATATAATATTTTTACAAACATATTTAGGTGGTGATGTAACATTATAAGATTAGATAGGATCAATTATTCAAGTTCAATATATTCATACGACCTACGTTAATTAGGTCGCATTCGGACTATCAAGTGACGAGTCACTCATTTGCTATATCAACAATCATCACTAAGTGAGTTTTATGTCCCCAATTTCATACTTTTTAATGATATTACAAATCTCGGGGATTGAGACATGTTTGTTTACAAATTGGATCAAGTACATTTTTAATTC
Organism: Tanacetum coccineum; assembly: GCA_026074375.1. NCBI lineage: Eukaryota > Viridiplantae > Streptophyta > Magnoliopsida > Asterales > Asteraceae > Tanacetum > Tanacetum coccineum. The sequence continues at coordinate 16,168 of BQNB010066057.1, read as the reverse complement.
AAATATTACAAGTTTGCCTAAGTAGCTATAACCCACTAAGCCCATCATCATGAACTGTAATTACTAGGATTTGTAAAAGCAAACAAATGTTATTATAGATCTATTGAAAATAACATCCCTCGTTCGTGCAAGTAGCACTTGCTAGTTTACCTTTACCAGGTTAGGTCAGGAATGACGAATGTATAACCAAATTGGACTCATCAGATGTTACGGGTTGAACATCTACATGGCACCCTCATTTTCTATTTATTTGAAATACATACATTGTTTAGAATTAGTGTCCATGACTTATTGCATGTCGTAATACATTTTTGAGTATATTGGTATTTGTTTGCTTAATTACAGGGAAAACTGCTATCACCTCTTTAAATTTATAAACCAATAAATATTCACCAACATATTGTGCCAGTTTAAACATGTTTTCTCAGGTCAATAAGGTGCAAGTCATGGATACATTGGGTGGTCGTCTTTTGAAGTCATATCACTATAAAGATTTACGTGCATTACATTTTGGGATATTTGTTATGTTGTGAAATCTTTACATTTTATAGTTAAACAAGTTAAGCCTAAGGGCTTTTGTAACAAACATTTATGATATCCAATGTATCAATTTTTAAATGACTCTTTTAGAGGTCGTTCATATATCTTGTGCTATTGATCTTTGAAGTAATGCACCCAATACATCATATTCTGCTGTGATCTATTTTGGGGGTGTTACAGATTGGTATCTAGAGCCAAGGTTATAGAGAACCAGGTCAAATGTTTTTACTTGGTCTATAACCATTTTTTAAACATTGTGTCATTCAAAAGTTTTTCAAAGGGACATACATGCAAACAAATAGTGTTGCACCTAGTTTGCATCTAGTGTATATAATTACATGACATGCATCATATTAGCATTAGTTAGTTAGACTAAGTGCTTACATAAGTTATATACGTATTATATTATACTATGTATATTACTATAAGGGTCTATATTGATAAATAAATTATACTCTTTTGATTATTTCAGGGTTTCAGTTATGTCATCGGACAACGCATCGTCTGTAGTTACCTATACGTCCATATCTTCTGATTCGGATGGACGCATCATGGGGTATTACCACTTAATGGAATGTCGGCGAGCTCCGAAGATGGACCCCTAAAAGAAGTTGTCCCTATAAGGCAGGCACCACACTGTCACTATGCTTATGTACATTAACCTCATTGGAGTTGGAAGAGCATGAACCAAGTATACTTTCGGAGCCTATACACCCTAGAGTACATGTACCATCAGATGAAAGACATGCAGTCGAGGATCACCTTATGCTGATGACCTTACGCCGACTGCTGAGTCACCTGGATACATTGCTGACTCAGAGTTAATGGAGGAGGATTCTATTGATTATCCAGATGAGCCCGAGGATGACGATGAGGATCCCGAGGAGGATCCCAGTAAGGAGCATGAGCCCAAGGATGACGATGATGATCCCGAGGAGGATCTCAGTGAGGAGCATAAGCCTGAGGATGAGGATACTAAGGAGGAGGAGCCCTTTGAGGGTTTCAATGAGACTGATCCATTCGAGGAGGACAAGACTGCTGTCACACCACCACCACCTGGACACCGTGGAGCGAGGATATCTGTCAGACATCAGACACCTATGGCCGCTTTTACCCAGGCACTTATTGATGCATTTGCTGTTCGATCACCTTCATTTCCACTACCACCCACCAGCCCTGCCTATGATCAGGCACCACTAGGTCATAGGGCAGCCATGATCCGTATAAGAGATGACATCCCCGAGGAGGACATGCCACCTCGGAGGAGATTTATACTTACTGCTCCCCCACCTGGGTGTGATGTAGCAGAGAGTTTTGTTGCTGCTGCTGCTGCTAGACCACCTAGAGGTCATTATGATTTTATTGATACTGTTGAGGCAGGACAGGGTTTGATTCGTAGTCCTGGTCATGATGCCCGGACTATTGCTAGAGCTGCTAACAAAGCAGAGGATGTTGGTTATGTTAGAGCTTTACAGGCTTCTGAGCATAGGATGGTGACTTCCATTTAGGAAGTCAACTTGAGGGTCAGCTATCATGCACAGTTCATAGGCATGATAGTGAGGATTTCTATACACAGCTTCATGACGCTCAGACTGACTGCAGAGACATTAGACTCGAGATTGATGTAGTGAGAGGCCAGAGGACTGCTTACGAGATAGAGTTGCATGAGGTACACCAGGTTTACCTTAGTTTCGAGGCTCAGAACAGGGCATTATTGGCACGACTAGAGAAAACCACTTGGAGAAGCACACGAAGAGTCCGTATGAGTGGCAATGCGCCAGAGCGCTGAGGAATCGTGCAGGTCAGGTACAGATGATGAGTACCCATTACTATAGGCTAGACTCAAGATGATACGTGGAGACTCCGGTAGTAGCTGTTAATTATGTTTTCATTTCTAGCTATCTTGTATAGTCTATTAAGTTTTATGGGTAACTCCCAGCTAATAGACTCAAGGATGTATTTTCATTTTCTGTACTAAATCATTAGTAGTCAATTTGTATCCAAACAAATCATGTATGATTCAACATTATGTTATGAAATGTGGATGTATTATGTCATGGTTGATCTCATTTTAGTCATTCTCTATTGTGTTGTGGTGTAGTTATTATTATCATATCCATTTGTATCGACATTGTGATTATATCTCACGTACATTGTATTATTATGATTTAGTAGAATCATGCCTGTAACAAGACAAGAAGCAAACGACGCCATGACTCTAGAATCCATTCAAGCTATGATCAATCAGGCAATCCAAAGAAACTCTACCCATACTCAGGATGATGCAAGTCAAAGTTCGGGCGGAGGACTCAGAAGGCCTGTGCAACCTGCAAGTGTCTGTTCCTATACCAATTTCATGAAATGCCAACCCTTGAACTTCAAGGGAACTGAAGGCGTTGTTGGCTTGTCTCAATGGCTCGAGAAGTCCGCTACCTGCACTCTGCTAGGTGCGGCACTAACATGGTGGAATGGTCATGTGAGAACCTTAGGTCATGATGCTGCCTATGCTATGACTTGGGGAACCCTCAAGAAGAAGTTGACGGACAAATATTGTCTAAAAGGTGAAATCAAGAAACTTGAAATTGAACTGTGGAATCTTAGGGTTAGGGGAAACGATGTTGCAGCCTATACTCAACGTTTCCAAGAACTAGCCTTGATGTGCACCAAATTTCTTGCTGATGAGACTAAAAAGGTTGACAAGTACATCAGTGAACTTCCTGATAACATTCATGGGAATGTTATGTCTGTAACACCCAAAACTCTTGATGATGCTATCGAGTTGGCCAACGACTTGATGGATCAGAAACTACGCACTTATGCAGAAAGGCAGAATGACAACAAGAGGAAGGCTGATGATTCATCAAGAAACAATCAACAACCCCACAAGAAGCAAAATGTAGCTAGGGCATACACTGCTGGCCCTGGTGAAAAGAAGGCTTACACTGGAAATCTACCTCTGTGCACCAAGTGCAACTACCACCACACCGGACAATGTGCACCCAAGTGTGGAAACTGCAAGAGGTATGGTCATGCTACCAATGATTGTCGGGTCAATACCAACAACAACAACAACAACAAGAATCAAAAGGCAGGAGCATGCTATGAATGTGGTAACACCGGACACATCAAGAAGAATTGCCCAAAACTGAAGAACCGTGGGAATAGCAACGGGAATGGCACAGCTCAAGGAAGAGCTTATGCTTTGGGAGGAAGAGATGCTAGCCCGGACTCTAACGTCATCACGGGTACGTTTCTCCTCAACAACCGTTATGCTACAATTTTGTTTGATACTGGTGCGGATAGGAGCTTTGTATCTAATACCTTTAGTGCCTTGATTAACATTACCCCCACTACATTAGAAAATCATTATGACGTAGAATTAGCCGATGGGAAAATCATAGGAGTTAACACCATAATTCGAGGTTGCACTCTAAACTTCATGAATCATCCTTTCAACATCGACTTGATGCCTGTCCCACTCGGTAGTTTTGACGTCATTATTGGAATGGATTGGTTAACAAAGTATCATGGAGTGATCATCTGTGATGAGAAGATTGTACGTGTTCCTTTTGGAAGAGAGATGTTAATTTTTCAAGGCAATGGAAACAACCAAAGGGAAGAATCCCGACTAAATATCATTTCGTGCACTAAAGCACAAGAGTATTTGTCAAAGGGATGTGATGTCTTTTTGGCACACATTACCACGAAGGAAGCCAAAGACAAGTCGGAGGGGAAGCGACTTGAGGACGTGCCGATTGTCAGAGACTTTCCTGAAGACTTGCCGGGTATTCCACCAGCTCGACAAGTAGAGTTCCAAATTGATTTGGTACCAGGTGCTGCACCTGTAGCACGGGCGCCTTATCGGTTGGCACCATCCAAAATGAAAGAACTGGCAGAACAACTTCAAGAACTATCCGAAAAAGGCTTTATAAGACCCAACTCTTCACCCTGGGGAGCCTCGGTCTTGTTTGTAAAAAAGAAAGACGAATCATTTCGTATGTGCATCGATTATCGGGAACTGAACAAGTTAACGGTGAAGAACCGTTATCCATTTCCTAGAATTGATGAATTGTTCGATCAACTTCAAGGGTTGAGTGTCTACTCGAAAATCGACTTACGATCAGGTTACCATCAGTTGAGAGTTCTCGAAGAAGACATTCCCAAGATCGCGTTTAGGACGCGTTATGGGCATTACGAATTTCAAGTGATGCCTTTTGGTTTGACAAACGCACCAGCGGTATTTATGAACCTCATGAATCGGGTGTGCAAACCTTATTTGGATAAGTTTGTGATTGTCTTTATTGATGATATACTAATTTATTCAAAAAACAAGGAAGAGCATGAAGAGCATCTCAAATTAATTTTGGAGTTGCTTAAGAGGAGTTGTACGCAAAATTTTCCAAGTGTGAATTTTGGATTCCAAAAGTATAGTTTATTGGACACGTGATTGATAGCAAAGGCATTCACGTGGACCCAGAAAAGATCGAGGCAATTAAAGATTGGGCATCTCCTAAGACTCCGACGGAAATTCGCCAATTTTTAGGACTTGCCGGTTACTACTACAGATTTATCGAGGGCTTCTCCAAGATAGCGAAGTCAATGACTAAGCTGACTCAGAAGAACGTGAAGTTTGACTGGGGAGAAAAGAAGGAAGCCGCATTTTAATTGGTTAAACAAAAGCTGTGTAGCGCACCTATTCTGGCCTTGCCTAAAGGATCAGAAAACTTCATTGTTTATTGCGATGCTTCGCATAAAGGTTTGGGTGCCGTGCTTATGCAAAACGAGAAAGTTATAGCCTACGCTTCTCGACAACTGAAGATCCATGAGAAAAACTACACAACTCATGATCGGGAACTTGAAGCTGTGGTGTTCGCTCTTAAGATGTGGAGACATTACTTATACAGAACAAGGTGCACCGTATTTACCGACCATAAGAGTTTACAACATATCCTTGATCAAAAAGAGTTGAACATGAGGCAACGGCGTTGGTTGGAGTTGCTTAGTGATTACGATTGTGACATACGTTATCACTCGGGGAAAGCAAACGTTGTTGCTGACGCTTTGAGCAGGAAAGAACGATCTAGACCATTAAGAGTTCGAGCCTTGGTTATGACAATGGGTTTGAATCTTCCCAAGAAAATCCTAGAAGCTCAGACCGAAGCATTGAAGCCAGAAAACCTTAATGCTGAAGATGTTAGAGGCATGCTCAGAAAAGACCTCCCAAAGGAAAAGTTGGAACCCCGTGCTGACGAAACTCTATGTTTGAACAACAGGAGTTGGGTATCGTGCTTTGGTGACTTAAGGACTTTGATCATGAACGAGTCCCATAAGTCAAAGTATTCAATTCATCCGGGTTCCGACAAAATGCACCAAGATCTGAAGCAATTATATTGGTGGCCCAACATGAAGGCCGACATCGCCACCTACGTTGGCAAGTGTTTGACTTGCTCCAAAGTCAAGGCAGAGCATCAAAAACCTTCTGGTTTGCTGGTTCAACCAGAGATTCCGGAATGGAAATGGGAGAAAATCACCATGGATTTTATCACTAAACTCCCTAAGACGACAAACGGTTATGATACTATTTGGGTGAACGTTGATCGTCTTACAAAGTCTGCTCATTTTCTGCCAATGAGAGAAAATGATCCAATAGAGAAGTTGATGAGACTGTACATGAAGGAAGTAGTCACCTGACATAGAGTGCATGTTTCTATCATCTCTGATCATGACGGTAGGTTTACGTCACTATTCTGGAAAGTACTTCATGAAGCCTTGGGTACTCGTTTGGATATGAGTACGACTTATCACCCAGAGACCGACGACCAAAGTGAAAGAACGATCCAAACTTTAGAAGATATGTTGCGCGCCTGCGTAATAGACTTTGAGAAGAGTTGGGATAGACACCTACCCCTAGTAGAGTTCTCTTACAACAATAGCTATCACACTAGCATAAAGGCCGCACCATTTGAGACACTATATGGTCGAAAGTGTCGCTTACCCGTCTGTTGGACAGAAGTTAGAGATGCCCAGCTTACTGGTCCTGAAATCATTCATGAGACAACTGAAAAGATTGTTCAAATCAAAAGCAGGATTCAAGCCGCTCGTGACCGACAAAAGAGTTACGCCGACTTAAAGCATAAGCCGATGGACTTTCAAGTTGGTGATAGGGTCATGCTTAAGGTTTCACCTTGGAAAGGGGTTGTACGTTTTGGCAAACGGGGGAAGTTAAACCCTAGATATATTGGACCCTTCAAGGTATTGTCTAAGGTTAGAGATGTTGCCTATAGGCTTGAGCTACCACAACAATTAAGCCGAGTTCATAACACGTTCCACGTGTCAAATCTGAAGAAATGTTTGTCCGATGAATCACTTGTGATTCCGTTGGATGGGCTCCGTATTGATGATAAGCCCACTTTGTTGAAGAACCAGTGGAGATCATGGATCATGATATCAAGCAATTGAAGAGGAGTCGCATTCCTATCATCAAGGTTAGATGGAATGCTAAATGAGGTCCTGAATACACATGGGAGCGAGAAGACCAATTCAAGAAGACGTACCCACATCTCTTCACCAAGACCGTATCTTCGTCAAGCAACTAGTCTTAAAGCTTTGAGGACAAAGCCTATTTAACGGGGGAAGACTGTAACATTTCCACATTTTCATGTCATGATAACAACTTTAGCTATTTTATGAGTTTACTTCCAATATCATCTCACGTAGTTTTTCATTTGAACCACGATAGTCAAACCACATAAACTGTAAATTTAGCATTTAGTTTAAAATGACATTAAGTCTTTTAGGACTTCACGCACCCTTACTTGGATCAAGGTTCTTCTATATTCATTTCTATTGCTTCACGACAAGAAAGGGCTTCATGATCATATCCATTTAATCCTATCAAAACAAAAACGCATTCAAAAATAAATTACACCTAATGTTAACACCAATAAACTAAGGGACTAGATAAACCTTAAACAAAATCCTATATCCTCCTACAAATAAACCAATGTTGACTGATTTTTCCCCCTCCCTAAAAGATACACACGTTTTAATTTTGAGAGATATACACAAAGATATCAAACCCTCTTTACCCTCCTTAAACCATCGAATAAAAGCCCACACCCTCTTTCTTTTATAAGATATCTTTCCACGTGACTAGCAATAGCTGTTCTCTTTTCCTTATACTACTTCCCAACGTCTCCTAAATCTTCACCCTTACCAACAGTTTTCGACTTTTAAACCCTGTACAAGATGCTTTCCTAAAATCCCCTAACCATGGAATGTGACTACAACTCTTAACACTATGCCTTCCTTTGATGTGTGTATAAAAGAGGTCGAACCTCCTCATGCCTGCATCCTCAGTACCATAAACAAACAACTCCCCAAAAGTCTCTTAACACCTCTCTTTGTTTTCCTGGAAGCCAAAAACCAATATCTCCAAGCAAATCACACACCCCTTATAAAACCCTAATTTCCTAAACCCTAAACTCATCTCTTGGTTTCCCTTCTCTTGGTCGACGAATAAACAAGCAGGAAAGGGGTTATCGTTGGTGTTCACAAGTTGGTCAAGAGGGGTAACTTGTGGTAAAGGGGTTTAGCTTTGGAAGTGGATTGTGTCACGTAGGGTTTTAAAGCACGAATTAGGTTTTCGTTTGGTTTAGACGCTTCCACTCAGCCGAATAACTTGTGAGTTTTACGTTCATAATTATTTGCGATTCATTATATGCATTCATGTTGTTTAGATTTCTTGTGCTTGAGTAACTTATGCTTTTAAAACTGTTATGAACACGACACACTATTTCGTTATCACCGTTTTGCAAAAGATAAAAACAGAAACATGCACCTTCTTTTGTGTCGTTACTGAAGCAGGAACAAGAGGCTTTATTGTTAACTTATATTTGGTAGTAACCCTTGGCCACATGTATTAGTAAGCCATGTACTAGACCTCTTTTAAAACCGAACATATACTTAATTATGATTAGTCAAATTGTAAGTTTGAAGCCAAGAAAAGTCATGTTTTCCTGAAATATAAACCTTCTGATGTATACGGGTTCATTGAGAAACCCGTATACAAACTTGACCAAGGAAGAATTCTGAAACTAATCACATCATTTAAACAGTATATTAGTATGTCGTTAATGCAAAATTTGAGCTTTTAACACTTTATAACGAAGCGGGAAATAGACTTACAAATCTGTTATTTTAGGTGTATGAAAACTGCCCTGTTAGGTCAACTTTAGGCCTTGTTCTGACCCACTTAGACTTAGACATAAAGTCAACAAATATGGGCGTTTTATAGTTGACATGGTGAGCTTTATTTAGGAATTCAAATCATCGAAAACGGTTGAGTATCGAGCTCGCAATCGTGGCCTAAAGTTAGTACTGCTGCCATGTTTTTCGACCAAGGTATTACTGTTGGCTGAATGGTCGACACCCCTTACTTTGGCATCGTTTTTTGTCATTATAACGACTTCGAATTGCAAAACCTATAAAAGATGAATTGTTGTACTCCTAACCTAGTTTTTAAAAGTATTTTTGGTTTGTCATAATACTGAGTAATGAATTTGTAACCCTCAATTAAAATCAGACGAAAGTCATCTGAAAAACACAACCAAAAATATTGTTTTTCTGCTTAAGCCTAGTCGCGACCCCCTTGTGTTTGGCTATGTTTTTAACATATTAAACGACATTTTTTGAGAAAACTTAAATAACGAAAGTTATAGACGACATGATCTAGTTTCCAAAACATCTTTTTGTTTAAAATTTCATTAAGTAACGAGTCCAGAAGTTGATTTCAATACTCCGCGTTTGGTAGGTCCTTATAGACAGGATCTCTAATGAGCCTTTTACACGACTTATAGTCCTTGTATGGAATCTCAATGATGACTATGAGAGACAATACCTGTGATTATAAATATTGACGCGGAATATCAATATATATTAACAAAGGACACAAGAACAATTATAAAAACTTTCGCTATTACTTTTACTATTTGATTCCTTAAATGCTTAATCAACTCATTATATTTACAATACTATTCTTTGTTCCTTTTATAGACTTATGGAACCCTAAACGCGTTATGAGATAATGCTATCTATCTCCTAGATTAACGCTAAGTGATAACTATTACTATAACTTACAACAGACTTAACTGTCTGGTCAAACAGTATTAACTTTAATACTGTCAGAATTAAGTTAATTGCTTGCAGACTTAACTTGCTCTTACCAATCTAATTTATTAATAACTGTATAACTATAACTAACAGACTTACACTTAATACTACATATTAAGTCTGTTTACAATATTTTCCTAACAGAGATGGGAAGATGTGTGTGTTAGAGAGAAAACACACACACACATACTTTTACAAAAGTGAGCTTCACCCCTCCATGGAAGTATGGAGGGGGTATTTATAGTCCGACACACAACTATTGTAACTAGTCATTATTAGTCCCTACGTGTCACTATATCAATGAACTAATGTAATTCCGTGTTTGTCACCATATTTTAAGGCTAACAATCTTCCCTCAATATGTGGACATATACGGAATTACTTACAATGTTCCTAACAAGTACAAATACAATTAAATAAAGACAATTTCAAAGCGCTTCAAAGCTGAAGTTGTCTTATGAGGTTCTCTTGGTTATTGAAACTTGTTTTCCAGCTAGGATCTTGCTTGTTTTACTTGTTCTGGAACACTGTAGTATCCCCATAATTTATGCAGCAGTCCTAAAAAAGGCTTTCTTCATAGAATGCTTTTTGGCGAAGTTTTGAAATCAGCTTCCCCCGTAACCAACATCCCTATCTTAAGCAGATTCTGAATCTTTGAAGTAGCTTGAAACAATCTTTTACTGGTTCATTTTGACGTGCACAGCGGAAATTGGTAGATAGTCAAACTACAACAATAAACCACTGCTTTTGTCTTATGGTTGGTGAATATTCGTTCCGGGGTGCATCGAGAAATTAGCAACAATTCTTGTCACTATGCAGAATACTTCACAAACATACTAAGTGGATGTAGATATGCACTACTTCCCCCTGGAAGTTGACACGGTAACATCAAAGTCAACTAAGTACCGGATGTACACATTGAACTTCACCCCTCCATGAAAGTATGGAGGGGTATTTATAGTCCTAGTGACATACAACTATTGTAACTAGTCATTATTAGTCCATACGTGTCACTCTATCAATGAACTAATGTAATTCCGTGTTTGTCACCATATTTTAGGTATACTAAAACTTATATATCGAAAGTTTAGAGACATGGCCTAGTTTCTAAAAACATCTTTTTTGTTCCCTAAATTTTATAAGTAAAACTTATTTGTTTTAAATTCATGTTGTTATAACTTCGATCATTTGTTTAACACGTTTAGAGACCAAACCTAGTGTCGAGTGAGTTAACTAGAATAGTACTTATGACCTAGTTTCTAAAATGTCCAATATCGTAATCTACACGTTTAATGGTAAGAGATTACGACCCGATGCGTTTGGCCAATTTTCATGAATAATCACATTTTTAAACAAGTAATATTTCTCAAACTCAAGCACAATACTAAGGACAAGATTGCATGCATTGTATTATATTAAATGATTAATTATATGCATATTATTACTTAGGTAGCGAATAGTGTTGCTTTGTTTTCGCGTGCACCATTTACCTTGCTCGTTTCATATTCGTTGCTACTTCATTTTATCATTAAGGTGAGTTTATAGTCCCCATCTTACACTTTTAATCATTTATCAAATCTCGGGGATGAGATCATGTTTGTTTTACAAAATGGATGCAAGTACATTTTAAATTCAAATATTACGAGTTTGCCTAAGTAGCTGTAACCCACTATGCCCATCATCATGAACTGTTAATTACTGGATTGTAAGCGCGAATATTATGAATAGATCTATTTGGGAATTAACATCCCCGTTCGGGCAAGTAGCACTTGCTAGTTTACCGGTTGGCCAGAAACGACGAACGTATACCATTTCGGACTCATAGATGTTACGGGTTGATCATCTACATTGGGCACCATCATTTATATGTATTTGATATACATACATTGTTTAGCTTCAGTGTCATGAGCTTAGTGCATATCGTAATACATTTTTGTGATATTGTATTCGTTGCTTTATTACAGGGAAATCTTGCTATCCGCTTCATTAAATTTATAAACCTATAAATTCACCAACATTATTGTTGATAGTTTAAACATGTTTTCTCAGGTCAATAAGGTGCAAGTAATGGGTACATTGGATGGTCGTCTTTTGAAGTCATATTACTATAAAGATTTACGTGCATTACATTTTGAGATATTGTTATGTGGTGAAATCTTTACTTTTCAAGTTGAACAATTTAAGCCTATGGGCTTTTGTAACAAACCATTTATGAAATCCAATGTATCAGTTTTAAACGACTCTTTTAGAGGTCGTTCTCGTATCTTGTGCTATTGATCTATAAAGTAATACCCCCGGAATATCATATTCCGCTGCGACCCATTTTGGGGGTGTTACACTCTACCCTTCACAACTATTCTATACACAACTTCACTTCACAACTTCTCTACCCTTCACACACTAATAATACAATTGCAACAAGGTTGCAAGGACACACACTAATCTATAATACTTCTTTACTTGATGGTAGGAAGTATTCTTCTCTCGTACTTGAAGATCTAAGCTTGGATCACTTGGGAAAAAACTTTATGATTAAATGATCAAAGGATTGTGGGAAATGTGTGGACTGATTTTAGACAGAAAAGAATGAGTGCAAAAGGTGAGAAAAATAGTAGGGAATAGTCCAGTATTTTTAGGCAAACTGAGGAGCCTTTTTGTCTGGTCGGTCCCCTTGATTAGGGTGCCGGCCCCCTTATATTTAAGGGGACCGCCCGTCTATTTAAGAGGTCCGGGCAGGCTAGGACGCTCTTTTTTTATCTTTTCCAGGGGATGTGTTTTCTGGAACATTTTTAGCCATTTTTAGGTAGAAAATTTGAATTCAAAATATTTATTTGAATAAAACATTTCTTTTAAATCTAAAAATGTTTTGTAAAAGTTATAAAAATGTTTGTGACATTTTTATAAAAAATGTGAGGTTAAATAAAAATTCCTTTGATCATAAAATGCATTAAACATTTATTTATTCATACTTTTAAGTGATTAATTTGTCGAAATGAAAATTTACTACTAATTACTTGTTTATGTTTAATTTTACATTGAACGTTTTTACATTTTGTGATTATCAAAACTTAGAGAGGTCAAAAAATATTAATAACGTTTTTAGGCATTATTTCTATCAACATTCTCCCCCTTTTTGATGATTACAAAATCTAAACTCATTAAATGTAAAATTATTTTTAAACAAGTATTTAGTGAGTTTTATTTCCATTGCTCTCCCTTTTTGTAGAATCAAAAAGGCTTCACTGATGAAAACTTGTAAAATCGATGGAAAAATTGCCCCCCCTTGATGTGTGATCCCCATCGCTTGAGGGCACTAAGGAATCGAGCTATGATAACTTTGATACAAAAACAAGTTAGAGGAACAACACCAAGTTTTCTAACATATAGCAAAGAAAAGAAAAATATTTAAACATGTTGATAATGCTTAACAAGTGTCAAGATATTTGTGTAAACAAACAATCACAAATATATATCAACTAAACTTGACTTATATAGTTAGGAGTCATTCAACCAAAAAAAATATAAAACATAAAGACAAGCAAGAGCATACTTGAAACATAAGATTAAAGACCATTCCTTAAACATAAGAATTGTGTATAAAACACAATCATGCATACATCAAATTGAAATAATATGCTTGAAGCATATTGATCACAATATACATAAATAAAACTATAAAGGCCTTAATTTGGCTAGATTTCCATAAAAAAACCATTAGACTTGCTTGCAAAATAAGAGGGTTGGACATTTATTTTAAAGCGAGATGGTGGGCATGTAACATGCTTAGTTGGTTGTTGGTGGAGAGTTTGGAGCGGAGGTGGTTGTTGGAGGGTAGTCACGTTGGACTTGAGGTGGTGGTTGTGGACGAGTAAGAAGAAATTCAATCCAATTGAGATCTTCACTCAAGGTTAGGAATTGTTTTTGGTTAAAAATGCAACAAGGGCAATAACCAACATGATGTTCAACTTGATTTAAGTTAAGGGTGTAAGGCAAGTTTAGAGAGTAGGGTGATGAGGGAGTGTTGCGTTAGGAAAGGTGCATGGCTAGAAGATTTGATAAGTCTTGAAGTTGATTAATGTCATTAATGAGCATTTCTCTACTTGGAGATGGAGGTAGTGGATGTTGAATTTGGTTGTCACCATGAGGTAAGGGTAGAGTTTGAGCATGAAGCACACTAGCAACATGTGGATTGATGAGTAAGTGAGGAAAATAGGGTTGTGTTAGTTGAGTTTGATTGACACTTTGTGGTGGAATGAAAGCTTGTCCAACATTAGTGTCACAAGAATCACCAAGTGGAAGTGAGTGAGGTTGTAGTGAATCATGGTTTGAGAAAGTAGTAGGAGGGTTTTCTTGTGATGATTCATTGAGAGGAGATTGTGATTTGGGCATTGGTGTAGGCAAGTTAACATCAACCTCATTGGATGTGTTACAATAGTTCAACTTCTTTCTCCATATGGGTCTTACGGATATTTTGGCAACCCTTGAAGGTTTGGGTAAAGGTTTGTGAGGGGAAGACATTGGAGAAGACAAGTTGAGTGTGATGATTATGTTGAGGATGAGGGTTGATTTATACTAAGAAGATGGTGTAATTAAGTATGGATGGACATTGTTAGAAAACAAATCCAAGAAATGTTGGTGAGTTTTGGAAAATATTAGCTGGGTTGATGTGGAAGAGGGTCAAAAAGGAGAAAGAAATAGTAAAACTCGTGTACTGAATGGCCGGTCCCCTTAATTGTGGTGTCGGCCCCCTTATTTTTAAGAGGACCGCCCTTTTGAATTAAGGGGGCCGCCCATCTGATACTTTTCAAACGACCTAAAATTTGATTTTTGTAAAATTTTTGTAGGAAAGGTTGTGTGTTGATGGTCAATTTGCAGCAAGTCCTAAATTTTTATAGTAATCAAGACTATAGCATTTAGCAAGCAAGTATATATATGAATAAGCATGCAATAAGGCAAATAGAAATCTTTAATGAAGAGCATATTAATTGAAGCATTAGCAAATAGTTATAATGCTCCTAATTTCTTAAACAAAAGAAGTAGGTCGTAAGTACATCAACTGAGACTTGTGTTTGTACTTATAAACCTAGTGTGTGCCTATGTGCGACAAATGTGGAGTGATGATTATTTCGACTCTAAGACAAGGAAAAACCTAAGAAATAATCCAAGTGCTTCTTGATTTAATTTTGCTCAATCAAGAGTGTCGAAAAATATATATTGGATTATATATTCCGGCAACAAGTGTGAGATCGTAATGCATGAATGGAAAATGTTTTTAGCATATATCAACAATGTATGAAAGTAGATTTTCATGAATTCCTAGTCGTGAGAAGTATTTTAGAAATAATAGATTAGGATTTTTACATACATATATTAAATTGAGAAGCTTAAACCTTGGCAAAACCGAGATTACTAATATGTAATTTTGTGTAAAGGTAATTTTTTTGAGAAATTCCCAATCTTTGATTTTGTGCAAAATAGAATCCTAGACTCACAAAGAAAATAAAAACTTTTTACAGACTGTCAGATGGTCGGTCCCCTTAAATACATGGCCGACCCCCTTATCATTAAGGGGACCGCCCGTTAAGAATTAAGGGGGCCGCCCATCTGATGAATTATTTTTCCTAATTTTTCAATTTTGGCATTTCAGTTTTGATTGTAGTTCATGTTCACTTTTAAGCTCTTATTAACATTTATAGGGATGAAAATACTTAATAAGTACTTAATCAATTTGTTCTATCACTCTTAGACCTAGACGTAAGTAATTAAAAGGCTCACGTTTAAGGGGTTTAGTTATAATATCGGCAATGTTATCTTCTGATGAAACCTTTTCTATAGAAATATTCTCTTTTTGAACATTGTCACAAAGTAAATGGTGATGAATCTCAATGTGTTTTGTACGAGAGTGTTGCACGGGATTTTTACTTAAGTTTATAGCCCCTTTGTTATCACACATTATAGGAATGTCATCTAACCTAATGCCATAATCTACGAGAGCTTGTTTCATCCATAGTGCTTGTTGACATGCCTTTTCGGCACTTACATATTCGGCTTTGGTAGTGGAAATAGCAAGACCGGTTTGCTTCTTCGAAAACCAAGATGTTAAACAACATCTCATAAACGTGCAAATACCACTAGTGCTTTTACGGTCCACATACTCTCCTGCGTGATTAGAGTCCGCATATACTATGGTTTCTATGCCGAACCCCTTAGGATACCATAATCTTAAGTTCGTAGTGCCTTTAACGTATCGGTAGATACGTTTAACCGCTTCAAGGTAAGAGGTTTTGGGATCCTCTTGGAAGCGTGCACAAAGGCAAACACTAAACATGATATCGGGCCTACTTGCCGTTAAGTATAATAAACTTCCTATCATACCTCTATATTTGGTATTATCTATGGGCTTACCTTCTTCGTTTTTTAGGAGTTTTGTTTCCGTAGAAATAGGAGTTTTCATTGG
>BQNB010066056.1:0-29847 GCA_026074375.1 Tanacetum coccineum | reverse complement strand
GACTCTTTCGGCCATCTTCAAAGCCGCTGGTGAGGACCCTGCCCAAAACATTGAGAATTGTCACTGTATTGATATGATGGAGGTTGTGAATGGTGGAAAAGACCTAATAGAGTGTGTAACTATGCCTGCCATTGAGGTATTGATCATTTCTCAGCTTAATTATCTTTTGACATATACTTGCATCTGATACGATGGCTTTGCTTTTCTCCCTATCTGATTTTATTATTTTGTCTTTCTCAACTTCCTTAGGTACGGAAAATTAACACCTAAGATGGTAACAAGTCCTAATTGTGGGGATGAGGATGATCCGATTGAGATAAAGATTATCAAACAAGAAATAAAGTGAACGGTGCTCCGTTTACATTCGGTGAGTTCTTTGACTGTCAACGTTCAACACATAAACAAGGCCCAAAACATTCCAAACGCAACAAGAAATTTACTGCTATTCAGAAATTTATATACAATAGTTTCTTAACATACGTTTCTAAACGCAAATTTTTTTTTACTATTCCCTCAATGTTCTTGAAAATTTTGATGTTGCATAGATAACCTCTAAATTTGATATCAGAAATGCAGAAGGTCAATAAGCCAATAAGGTGTGTCTGTGAATGAGTACTTGGTGGAGACAGCCAAACGAGGGCAATAATTTGTTGAAGTCATCCCAAAAGTAACTTCACTGTCAATTTGATAGAAAAAAAATTCATTCACAAATTTGTGTGTTTGGTCATATTGGCGTCTTGCTATTGAGTTAGGTGGGTTTGGAATGACCCGCACAAACTTATTTGTCACCGATTATTAATTTTGATTCAAAAACAATGCTATGACACTAATATTCTATATATGTGAATAAAACAATACTAGAAGTTGTGTGCATCAAAATCTTGAACTAAAAGTTTCAACCCGTTTGACTACTTCCTTTATACCTAATATGTGTGATTCAACCCATTTGATAAAAGACGTAATCCAACATATAAATGCGTTGAAATTGCCACCTTCATGAATTTTTACTACTTATTTATAACTTCGAAGCATTATTTAACCTTGCCATTCTAGTTTCATGGATTAGAGTTATGAGTGCATTAAGCCATTAGCTGAAGGACATCATACGTATTTCCATAAACTAAATGTGAGCATCTCCAGTTTTTTTTAGAAGTTGTCCACGAAATTTATTTATATTGTTTCTTCTAAATGGCCATGAGTAAAATTGACCATCCTTAAGTGTTTCATTGCACGATTTGTAGTATCACAACATCTGCTTTGTGTAAGAAAAAGCATGGATTTCGGCTGCTTCATACGCACATTATTTTTAAACATGTCATACCCTTTTATTCGTTGGTTTCCTAAGAAAAAGTGGCGGCTTCCTTCCCCTTTCCCATATCACTAAATTCTTTATGCTCCGCTTCTTCAGTTTGTTTAGATCCATTGGGCTCACTTCCTTCACCAGAACTCTTGCCATAAATTAGCTCAACACATATAGGCACATTGAAGTCGTTTCCGACTTGAAAATATTCTACAGGCTGCCAAAAAAAGGTTATTATAAGCACCACTAATATATGCACCTACCGACTTACCCTTAACAAATTAGGCTAAACGATTACCTCAGATATTGTTTGGTGAACAAATAAAACTGCTTTGATAACATTTTCACGAGGCCCATAAACGATGCTTACTTTCTCCCATTCTTTACAAACACTATTGTGCCCCAAATGAAATCAACAAACAAGGGTGTGTTTTTAGATCAGCAGAAAAGAAAAACATGTGTGTTTCGCTTCCAGTTAGCTACTGTTATGATTCAATGTTTAACTCTGTAATAAGATCTAGGCTTAAGTTTCATGCTTCAGAAAAGAACATGTAGTTCACTGTCGTGATTGTGTGAATATCAGTCGCGCAGACAATGTTGTCGAAAGACAGAACGTACACTTGATGAGGCTGCTAGGACAATGCTGATTTTTTCCAAGGCCTTGAAGTTTCTATGGGCAGAAGCTGTGGCCTACTGCGTGGTACCCAAATACGATCTTATTCACACTGTCACTGCAAAACTCCTATGCGCTGGTTGATGACAAGAAGCATAATCTCCCTCATTTTTCCAGAGTTTTGGTGCTCTTTGTTACCCTATCAAATGACAGCGCAAGATCTTGGAAAATTCAAAACCAAAAGTTGATTTTGGGAATTTGCTTGGTTATGCACATAAGGAGGAAAGGGTATAGAATCTCATCAAAAGAATCCCGAAGTATTATGGAAACTATTCACGTATATTCGATGAGCTGACTGGAGCAAATGGCTCTGTGCTAATCAGTACAGGACCGACTCCTACTTTTCTGAAGCTACTGGACATATAAGTTCGGGCTCGTACTAATTTCGTATGGTTCCTGCAGCACTTTATGTACCCCCCACAATAAAGAACTGGGAGATTTTTATTCCAACAATGGTTCGATGAATACATAGGTACTTCGTGTGAAAGACGGTGTTTTCTGCCTCCAGGCGTTTAAGTTTCCAGTCAATTCAGCTGGCTACACCTTCTAATCTACAACATTTTGTCAGATGCTTTCATCCAATTTATTCACGTTATATTCGGCATTTATAATTCCAAGTTTATATCCAAAGGTGGCGTTGCAGTGAATTACTCTCATGGAAGAACTACTTTTGCTCTGTTGTAAAAATATCCTTCATTAAACGTTTCTTCAGCTCTGAACTCTAGTTTTGAAGCATATCATTAGTGGATCTTAGTTCAGCCAGAATCTCTTTATGTCTCTCAAAACACTTCATCAATCTCGGGAAAATGGAGCAAGGATCACCCGCTGGATAATATTTTTGGCATCTCCTCCATGGACCGCTATCCACAGAAAACAAACATTCATTGGCACACACGATGCGCTTATGGTGCTTTGTTATAACTCTGTACTGTCACAAAGTCGACAACATAGAACTTCAAATCTGCTAATTAATAAAGATTGTGGGTGGTTTTAAGCTATTGCAGATTGAGATTACACACACAAATTTGACCGACTTCAAGTATAGGAATTAGTTCCTCAACCAGACTGTGTCATGATCATTGCTCTCTAGTAGATTTACAAAGTTAAACTTGATGAGTACGGTGATGTTCTAAAGAACAAGGCTAGGTTAGTAGCCAAGGGATATCGATAAGAGGAGGGTATTGATTTCAAGGAATCATTTGCACCTGTTGCACGTATCGAGGCTATTCGCATCTTCATCGCCAATGCAGCCAGTAAAAATATGACCATCTATCAAATGGATGTCAAGACAACATTCCTTAATGGCGAATTAAAGGAAGAAGTCTATGTTAGTCAACCAGAGGGTTTCGTTGATCCAGACCATCCGACACATGTTTATCGTCTGAAGAAAGATTTGTATGGTTTAAAGCAAGCTCCTCGGGCGTGGTATGATACTTTGTCACGATTGCTTCTAGACAACAAATTTTCTAAGGGTGCAGTTGATTCGACATTATTTACTCGGAAACCAGGCAAACATATTCTTCTTGTTCAAATATATGTAGATGATATCATTTTTGCCTCGACCGACCCTAAAACGTATGACATATTTTCCAATGAGATGAGTTCTAAATTTTAAATGTCAATGATGGGACAAATGTTTTTTTTCTTAGGTTTACAAGTTTCTCAAAATCCCGGAGGCATTTTTATTAATCAATCAAAATTTGCTCTTGAAATATTAAAGAAATTTAGGATGGATTCGTGTGACCCTCTTGATACACCCATGGTGGATCGACTTAAACTGGATGAGGACCTATTAGGGATTCCAGTTGACCAGACTCGATTTTGTAGTATAGTCGGCTCCCTAATGTATCTCACTGCCAGCAGACCCGACCTTGTATTCGATGTATGCATGTGTGCTAGGTATCAGGCTTCGCCTACCAAAAAGCACCTTGAAGCACTTAAACGGGTCTTTTGGTATCTCAGAGGAACCATTAATTGGGGCCTTTGGTATCCGAAAGACACCGCTATGGAACTAACGACCTATGCAGATGCGGACCATGCAGGTTGTCAGGACACACGAAGAAGTACGTCAGGAAGTGCTCAGTTCCTTGTAGATAAATTAGTCAGCTGGTCATCAAAGAAACAGAAGAGCACTGCGATCTCAACTATAAAGGCAGAATACATTGCCATGTTTGGATGCTGTGCTCAGATACTTTGGATGAAATCACAGCTCATAGACTACAGCTTTGCATTCAATAAAATTCCCTTGTATTGTAACAATCGCAGTGCTATTGCTCTCTGCTGCAATAATGTCCAACACTCCCGGTCCAAGCACATTGACATACGACACCATTTCATAAGAGAGCAGGTTGAGAAAAGCGTGGTTGAATTGTACTTCGTAACAACGGATTATCAGCTCGCGGACATATTCACAAAAGCATTACCAAGGGAGCGGTTTGAATTTCTACTCTCGCGTCTTGGTATGAAGAGTATGTCTCTGGAAACTCTTAAACGTATTCAGGAAGGAGAAAAGGAGTAAAAGATGGTCTTCCTATATCCTATGTAAATATGTACATATTCCAAAACCAAAAAGAAAATACAAAAATATAAAACCTATAAAAATAAAAAAAAACAGAAAATTGAAAATATCAAAAATAGTTTTTCAAGACATGTCTTCCGTTTATCGATAACATTTACGGACCTAGAAATGTCATTCAATAATGACACGAGTCTTTAAATGAAGCTCGAAAGGATGTTCAAACTTTTCAAAACATGTCTTTAAGGCTTACTGTTAGTTCAGACGACAACCCGTTTTTCAAATTGAGGAAAGCATGTCGCCAAAAAGACGGCTGTTCCTAACAACGGGTGATTAATTTCTCTCGGGCATGGATTACTTTATATCCATGCAACTCTGACTTAATGTACGCGTCAGTGCATTATTTCTTGATTCAGAAGAAAAGTATTCCGTTTATCCAAATAATTTTCCGTCTATGATTCTTCAGAAAATTATTTGTGCCTCACTCGGTGGAAAGGTGTTGTTTGAAAATTAATCGGTCTTGAATTTCTCAAAATTTGTCACTCAATCAACGACTACTGCTCTTTAAATAGAAAATGGGTCATTGATTGAGGGGGAGAGTGTTGTCAAATTTATGACATCTAATGGGCATTTTAATTATTCAAACAAGTAATTGGAAAAGGTTAAAGGTGTTTGTATGTAACAGGGTTTAAATTTGATGAGGAGTTAACCTTATTTTAACTCAAAAGGCCAAAAGTGTCAATAATATGCAAGTAGAGGGTCTTATGTGCTATTTGCTATTTGTTTCCCAGACTCATAATATGTAAAGGACCATTTGTGTCATTTATGCATCTCAAATAGCCCCTTAGTAATACTTTTATCTTAAATGGAAATGAAATATGAAAAGGAGGGACCAAATCTGCCATTTTTTGAAAGTTGTACTTAAGTATAAAAGGGCCCTTGCGAGTTGACTTGGTCAAATCTCCAAAAATCCACTCAAACCTTTTTCACTCGTTTTCTCTCAACCCAAAACGCAATATATTGCGACTTACCTAATTCGTGAACATTTGTGTGATTTCGTGTTTAGGTAATGCTTGTTTGGTGTTCTTTATCATCTAAATATGCCTTATCTATAATATCTTGGCCTGAAATTCATTAAATCGCATTTTTTAGGGTGTTTGTGCTTAATCATCATCAAAGTCTTAGTTAGTGTTTCTAATTGAGTTTTGCTTGCTGGGTTAGCTTTAGATTGCATACATGATGCTTCGTTGATGTCTTAATTGTTTCCCCAACTGATATTTTATGGCCCTTATGATTTTCGCTTATTGTGTGACTTTTTAAGTCAAAACCATGATAGTATGATGTTTGTGGTGGCTGTTTGTTGTAGTTTAGTTAGTTTGTGAGTGTTATAAAATGTATATAATGATCTAATTATGCCTTGGATGCCTTGATTTGTATGTTGGATTCTGCAAATATGAATGTTCTTGGTTGCATTTTGTTAGGAGTTCTTGGTTGCGATTTGTATATGCATTTTCTTGATTGCGTCTTGCTCTAAGATTCCATGTTGCGTTTTGCTTATTAATTGTTAAACAGGTCAAAACGCAAGTCATTGCGTTTTCCTTTGAAGACCTTTAAAATATTAAAATATTAAAACCCTCATTTTAGAAATTTTTAAATGATTGCGTTTTATATATTTTGAATATAATACTCCTTGCGTTTTGTCCTATTGCGTCTTGCCTGTTGCGACTGGTCTCTTGCATTTTGACTAGACTGTGTTTTGAATATTTTTAATAAAATATTCATTGTGTTTTGTGTGATTGCGTTTTGCTGACCAACTGTGTTTTGTATCTTGCGTTTTGCCTAGTGTGTCTTAACCTCTGCGTTTTGTCTAGTATTGCTTGACAATTGCGATTTGGTAATTATGGTTTGGTCATTGCGTATGGTCTTCTCTTCTATGAGTTAACTTTCGTTGACTCAAGAGTTGACCAAATCTATTGATCACCACTTTAACATCTCCGTTCTGTATGTATGCCTTTCTGTAGATGTGATTGTGCACATACAATGGCTGATGTTAATGTTAATGCTCCTGCTAAACAAGCACCTGCTATGGCACCACCCACTCGTACTGATGATCAGATCCTGCCTCGCAGCAGATGGGTGCCTGTAGAAAAAAGCAACTGCTATTTGGATGTTGAAAAGTCACAAAACAATCCAATCTACAAGATTATGGTGGACATTCTGAAGCACACCAACTTCTTCAGAGCTTTCATTGCTTCCTCGATAATTCCATCAATCTATATTCAGCAGTTTTGGGACACTGTTCGATATGACAAAACCACCGGGAGTTACAGCTGTCAACTAGATGAGCAATGGCTCGATCTCACCAAAGACACACTCAGAGACGCCCTTCAGATCACGCCATTCGACAACAACAATGCATTTTATTCCCCACCAACTCCTGATGTTCTTATCAAATTTGTCAACGATCTGGGTTACCCGAAAGCTGTCAGAACCTTATCTGATGTCATGACTAATGACATGTTTCAGCCATGGAGAGCACTCACAACAATCATTAATTTGTGTCTTACGGGAAAGGCTTTAGGGTTTGAAAGACCAAGGGCTCCAGTGTTACAGATTCTATGAGGCGTTATCAAATAAGCCCATATTGATTATGCAGAGAGGATGTGGGAAGAATTCACCTAATCTATCCATACTTTCATCGAAGACAAAAAGAATCTGGCACAACATACTCAGGGAAAGAAGAAAGCCACCCTCATTGTGATCCTAAGTGTTAGGTTTACCAAGCTGATCATCCATCACCTACAAAGCAAGCACAAATTCCACCCAAGACCAGGTTCTCCACTTCATTTGCCCAATGAAGAGCCTGTTCTGGTTTATCTCAAGTTTAGTGCAATGGGAACCTAACGGGATAGTCTTTGGGTTGCCTATTTCGAATAATCGTATCACTGCTGACATTTAAGAGAACAATACTACATTGTGTATACTTGAGAAAGGTAGTTAAGCATCAAAGATATCTTGGGGTGAAGAAGTAGTAAATCCTGACTCTCTGCACCTAAAACCTGCTAAGGGCCAACAAACCCAAACCCAAACCAAGCAATTTAGCCTTTAGCTCCTAAAGCAGAGCACCAGTCACAAAACCTGCAGCCGACATGGCTCCCCATAAGCCCAACTGCTTACTCACCACCCAACAACACCTGCAACAACTGATCCCTCCAAGAAAGACCAAATGAAAAAATCGTAATAGTCAAGGAGTTCTTTTGATGCACATCTCTTGCCAAACAACCATAAAGATGGTAAGGTGATAAAGAATCGCGAACGCCTAAAGGCTCTCTTCAGTTGGTAGATGAGTTCGTAGATGAAGGTGTTCCAGGAATGAACCCTGTTTGGTGATGAAGAGGCTGATATGCAAAAGGCGGTGGAAGAAAGTTTAAAGGATGTTCACACTACAAATCAGGGTCCACTCCCACCGGTGGTGATTAGGGAACCTGAATCTGGAAAATTTCAACCGCTCTCGGAGGTACAAGGAAAGGGGAAAGAGAAAGTCGGTGAAGAACAAGCTGCTCAAGTTCTACTCAACCTTATTCTCCAATGAAATAATGTGCCCCGCTGATCAGTTTATCTTTTTTAATAGGCGGCACTCCCGCTCCTACTGATCCCTCAGGCCATGAAGATATCTTCTTAATCTGTATTGTTGAAATTGGACTGACTGACGCGTGAAAGAATCTGATGATGATGGCTCGATCAAAGATTAATCCTAAAGCTTCAAGATGAAGTCCAGGCTGGACCAAACATAGTAAACAAGTCGAAATGGGCCAGGATGGATTCATAAACCCTGGTGATGTTGCAGGTTTCTCATCCTCCACCAAGTCATGTTTGTTCTTGCTGAACAAATCCTTATAACAGATAGACTTTGAAGGGCCATATTGCTTAAACCCAACATAGAACCCTGAGCAAATGGATGAAGGGTTCATTGCAACTGCCTACCCTAAGGTTCAGGAGAATCTCAAGCTAACGGTTGAAGAACAGGTGATTCTTGAGGAACCTGCTAGCTCTACAGGGACATTGTCTTCTCTACAACTACCTTGCCTAAGGACTTAAGCTATTGGCGGAAGCAATTCTTCCATGTTAAACCTTTGTGTAGTTAATGAGAAGACAACTACAAAAACCGAAGTTAAATCGATGGTGTCCATCATAATCCATCAAGACACGTCTGCAATCCCTCCTATGACATCACCGGTGATTGATCTCATTTCTACACCCGATTCTCCTAATGAACATCGGCCACTACCAGCAGTCGCAACCGCAACAACAAAAACAACAACATCAATAACAACTCTTCCTTTACCACCTCAACCACAACAAAGCACCATAGATTCCATCTTGATAAAGCGCATCGATGAGCTTGGACAACATATGGCAGATCTGGTATAAGCCAATTTAGCCCTGGAGGAAAGGATGGACAAACATGGGTCCAGATTGTACAAATTGGAGAATCTTGACATTCCCTATCAGGTGAGCAAAGAAGTAGATGAAATTGTCATGGATGCTGTTGACTGGGCTATTCAAGCTCTACTCCGAGATTGCTTCAGTGATTTGCCAAATGCTGACATGAAAGAGATTCTTCACCACCGCATGTGGGAAACCAACTCCTACAAAGCTCATGAAGATCACAAGAAGATGTACGAAGCTCTGGAGAAGTCAATGGATCGTGATCACTCTGACCAGCTCCTAACTGATTTGGTTAAACCACGAAGAAACAAGAAAAAGAGACATGATTCACCAAAAACACCACCTGGGTCTCCACCTCATTAGCCACCCCCTCCTCCATCACCTGCAGGTCCATCTGGAACTTCAGGAGCCTCTGAAACTTCTAGATCATCTCAATTGCTTCCTTCTCATCCACCTCCATCCACAAACTATAGTGATCAGTCAAAAAGCACATCTGCTCCAAGCTCTTCAAAGACAGGTTCTTCAGCTGAATATACGGCTTGGACGACTACTGAAACAAGACTTAAGCCGTCTGTCTCATCAATTCTTGAAGATCTACATATGGATGCTGATTCGGCTCCCGACCAACAGGTACATTCGTCTGATGATGAAGACATCGGGAATGATCACATTCCTAAGGTGAATTTGAAGCAAGATTGGTGGAAGCCACTTCCTGAGGAAGACAGACCTGCTACACCAGAACCTGCCTGGTCCATCCATCATCTAACCTGCCTGTCCCAATGAACAACTGGGTATCTGCTCTTGCATCCACCTATGCACCTCCACTAGAGAACTCATTACTTGCTCAGACCGGTGACATGGCAATCTTTATGGACTGGTTCTTTAAAAAGCAAGGGATCACAAAACTTACACAAAAAGAGCTGGAAGGCCCTGCATTTGAAATCATCAAAGTCTTCCATCCTAATGTGATTCATCTCTAGTACCAAATGGAAGAATGCCATAAACTACTCACCGATAAAATGGACGATGCAATCATCAGGTATAATGTCAGCAAACCACTACCACTGGGTGCTCAGCCAGGGCAAGTCACAATTCAAGCTGACTTCTTCTTTAACAAAGATTTGGAGTATCTAAGATATGGTAGCAAGGGTGGCAGACCTGCATTGTTAATCTCGAAGATGAAAGCGGCGTTGTTATCATTGCTGTTGGTTTAGACGCTAATGGTACCGATCAGCATGTGGTTTGAGAAGAAATGAAAGTTTGTCATTGCTGCTTATGTATGGTATTTCTTTCTGGTGGGTTCTAAAGACAACGATTCTACTTGATAGACCACACATCTGAGGGGACCGTTTTTAGAGCTGTACAGACTCATATCGCATTTTAAGTGTTGTCAGAATAAGTTTTCTCCTTATATGGGGTACGATTACATGAAGACAGATCGCTCCTTCGTAGTGCTTGATTCTTAACGAATATATTATTGCGGAAAGAGACTTCAAATATCTATACTCGAGTGACTTTGAAGATCTGTACTTATTGAATCTTCAAGGTCATCTGAACCATCTTTCACCCAAGGATAAGAGGATTCTCTCTACTACAGTCAACTTATGGATCAGAAACTTGGTTATCAGACAACGGGTAGAAGACTTCCAACTGGGGATTGAGAGCTACCAGACTCAGCTAAACCTTACCAAACCTTGATTGGATGCAACTGGTTTTAAGTTCAAGCACGACTTCACCATAATTGACTCTCCAAGAGCCGTCACATTTAGGGATAAATATAGGGTTCAGATTATCATGCGGTTCAATGAGATCCACAAGTTCAGTGATGACACTCTGCAACAGATTGATGAGGCATTAGACTACCGGGTCAAGGAATTCAAGGTCAACAGGATGAATCCGGGTTTGAACACACGATTTTGGACAAGGAAAGATGTCGACAGAAGCAAGGAGTTCATGTTTGCCATTCGGAAATGGCTTAAGACAAGGAGGATCTTCCGTAACCTAGAAAGCTTTGTTAGTGGACGAATAAGAGAATGAGACTACAGACTTTTGCAGCGAACCGAATGATCACATCATCTTTGCAATCAAGATCCATCTTTTGTTGGGTATATTTCTATATGTTGTTGTAATATATACATTATAAAGTAGTGATTAAGACGTGTTTTGTATTAGTTTATTTGGTTTTTTGAGTTTGTGTCAAATTTTGAAACCCTTAGAACAAACTCATAATAACTGACACGAAATATGTCCCTCACTAATTGAGGGGGAGCAAGAATATGTTCCATTATCGCTAGTATTAAATCAGGAACACAATTTTCTCCCAAATTGTTCTTAACTTAAATAATTTGAAGATCTAATTTCTCAAACGGGTTTGTAATTTTTGATCGGGGGAGGAGAATGTGATTTTAATATGTAAAATCTGATAAAAATGTTATTCTTTTGGACTCCAAGTGTAGGCTTACCTATATGTGCTTAAAACTCTTTGAATATCGATGCACCATATTGAGGGTGAGCAAATGGTGTATGACTGGCAATTGTATGAAAATACCAAAGACTGACCATGTACATTACTTTATCGGGTTATAAGGATGGATAAGGTTAGGTACTCGTTTCCCTCGATCCTGCTTGAGCCAAGGGATATACCTAGGGACAATCACTTGTAAGTTGTAGATGTCCTTAGGTAGCTTACAGATGGAGTTAAGTTGAGGAATAAGGGGAATAGTGTAGATTGAGATGAGCTAGTTCTGGAACATACCAAACAAGGACTAGTAATGAAGACTCAGTATGCAATGGAAGGGTTAAGAATGAATTAAGAATGTTAAGATAAAGGGTGAAAAGAAAGCAGCCCTCCTTAAACATTAGGCAGAAACCGGGTCAACACATATGCTGTTAGAATCACATGGTTGATTGCTGACATTGAAGACAAGTATCATGGACCCAGTGATACGCTGCACAACCCTCCCTAGCCACTCAAGATCCCTCAAAGGATTATTGTTTCATTTCTCATGGAGATCAATACATTTCTATCGTTTCTCTCACTCCGAGTTAGACGATATTGAAAAAGTGGCAGTCTGCTCTAGCCTCTGACTACTTAAAACCAAAAATGCACTATTAAGTCTAGAGCCATAAGATCATCCACATATCTCGCTAGGACACTAATTTAACTTACATTTGTTATTCACACACTGTAAATAACAAGTAATATCTAAAGAGTCCTACACATTATCCTCGTGGAATTGCCAGAACATCCGAGTGATACGTAAGTACTCACAATGAAGATGGAAATCCTTCTAGAGCCAATATCAAACAAGCTCTTGGTAGGTGACATGTGATATCCATTATGGAATCAAAACTATTGTGGGACAAAGGAAAGCAATGATGGTGCGATTCTTTACGAATCAAACTTGTTCCAGGAAGTGAATTGACGAGTAGTTTTTGGAAAACCTTTCGATGTGCTCAACAACTGATTTTTGAGCACATTGACTGTGTATATCTTTCAAACCAAATGTGTTTCTAATGAAATTTGACTTTATGATATAAAACCGTTGATGTGTCAAAAAAACTCTTTTTGTGTACACTTACGATCTGACTTTTAAATCAATTTTTTCATTAACGACGGTGCAGTTTTTTTAATGCATTGGTTCACTAACTCCGTGTTTTTTGTCTTACTTTGAGACGTTCGGTTGGAGAGGCTAGTACGGCTGCGAAACCCTTGTCAAGGAAGATTCTTCAAAAATTTCTAACCGAATCACGGCAAGTAGTATTTATATGATAATGGGTAACCTGTTGTGTTCTTGCAACCTTATTCAACAAAAGTAGAACAATGACCGCTCGATCTCGTTTATTAATCTCACATTATACTTCAGGAATTTTTTCCCTCGCGCGACGAGTTGGTAGCAAGCTGGTGGTAGCAAGAGACATGTCAATTCACAACTCCAAGCTCACACTTTAAACTCATTATCAAAGACATGATGATAGCTGAAAGACCTACAACACAGCTTCCGCAACTCTGATGCCTGCTATTATGATCTAGAAAAGTGTGAGCATGCAGGTCTGAAGGTCACAACATCACAAGAAGGCAATACTCCACAACAAGGATGATTAAGAGATTTACTGTAGATGATGATCTCAAAGAAAGCTCAAATATCACACAAGTCTAAGGAACAAAGCTCAAAGATCACTACTTGCAGTACAATGACTGATCATGAAGAATCAAAAGACTACCAGCCAGAGTCAAAGATCAACTCATAGATTGCTAGGATTCAATTTGTATTTTTTTTGGGTGACCTCCCTTAGGGGGAGATTGTTAGGATTATGAAAATCCATGTAAAAGACCCAGTCACCCCGTGTAATGTCTAGCATAGGTTAGCTCGTAGCTTTAATATTAATCGTCTAATTACCGTATGACTTATGGTGTTGGGCCAGGGCTTTACCCACATGTTAGCCCACTCTATAGCCCACTTAGGGGCACAAAACACTTGTATTTATACCCCTTTTCCAGCAATGGGAAGGGTTGGTGCTTAATTATATGATAAACACACATAAGGTGTATTTTCTTTCACTAGAACTCACTTTATCTCTCTAAGATAAATTGGCCAACCCCTAAATCATTTATTGTGTTATGATATCTAATATACTACACTACTCCACTCCTTAAGTACCCAACTTGAGATTTTTCTTCACTATGTCAACAATCTCCCTTTAGGCAGAGAAAACCGTACACGTCGCTTACACTTTTCCGGTACTAAGCTAAATACCGAGTTCTACTTAGAGATAGAACCAATCTAACACACTATGTATTTTATGGCCTAAATACTAACCTATCATACACATATGATAAACACAACGCACAACACAAGATATACAAGATGAATGATTATCACAATCGTGATGACACAACTAAACTAATAACACTTGAAGCTTCATGTCTTCGTTAGTGTTCTCCACTAAAGAGTGAAATAAGTTGATGACTTGTAATGGGTTATATAACAAGTATAATGATCAAAGAATGTGAAAATGAAAAAAGTTAAATAGCAAAATATTTGTAAAGAGTTGTCTAAAATGAAGACTTAAGGTTGCTATTTATAGGCAACATTTGAAATTCAAAATCTGTCCCAACCAGTTGGTCGCACAAATCCACAGATCCACCATACCCTTGATCCGTCCTTTGGTTTTGTTGGATCCGTGGGATGCAGCTGGGATAAATTTTGTCTTTTTGTGATTAACCCTAAATCTTAACAAAATATTCTTATGTACTTAAAAATCAGATTTATTAGATTCTTCTAGAAGGAAAATATTTCTTAACATGAATAAGGAAAGATTTTCTAGATTTGGAAAGATTTAGGAAGATTTGGGAAGATTTAGAAAGATTGTCTCCACTTATGGTAATCCTATTTTGTCTTACAAGATTAATATAACTAGCTTATAATTAATCATGTATTTACTTAAAATCATTTGATTAGAAAATATTTATGCAAATGATTAAGTTTAGATGCAATAGAAAATATTTTTCTTTGATCATTAACTACGTTTAATAATTTCATATTCATACCTTAAGTAATTTGTCGTCGTCAAGTAAACTTACGACTAAATAACTTTTTTACGTAAACTTTTACGTAGTATGACATTATATTTGTTATTATCAAAACATGACGATCATTAAATATAAATATCATTTTTACGCGAATATTTGTATTAACAATCTCCCCATTTTTGATGATGACAAAATATAAACTCGTATGTATTAAAAGTTACTAAATAAGTATTTAGTGATTGAGTTTACATATTGTAACACCCCCAAATTGGGTCGCAGCAGAATAATGAGTCCGAGAGCGTTACTTCATAGATCAATAGCACAAGATATGAGAACGACCTCTAAAAGAGTCATTTAAAATACGATACATTGGATTTATTGAAATTGTTTAATACAAAGCGCAACGGCTTAAATTGTTATTGCTTGGTTTTTCAAGTTTCTTATATGCTTACGATCCTTGTGATAAGTACTAATTGAATAAAATATAAAATGTATACCCTTATACACGAATTCAAACAGTAGGTTATAAAATTAATTAGGGTTTTGTGATTAATAAAATAAGTTTTATAATTCCTTTTATTTAGAAACTTTGCACTATTCTTTCACCAAGTGTTATACCATATTTCTCACATATATTAAGTTTTATAAATGTCCGCAATACTTATCCAAATGAAATCCATGTCCTCATGATATTTTTATACATAAACTTGTAAATAAAACTTTCAATACAAACTAATTTACAAACTAAACTTATAAATTAATTTACACTTATATAGAATGTTTACTTCCATTTTAAGTATCATTTCACCAACAATAATGTAAAATTCGAATTACGTGTGTCTTTGTAATATTTCATAAATCATAAAAATAAACCTAGGTGGTGTTTAACATATATAACAAGTATGTACACATAAGACAATGAGTGAATGGAAATGGAATACTTTAAATAGACCTTATAGAAGGGATGTGGAATGATGAACACAAGATAAAAACCTTAGCCAAGCTTCCAAATCCAAAACCCTAATCTAGAAAACCCTAAATATGTTTTCTTGATTAATCCTTGTTAAACCCAAATCCAAGCTTGTAATAACCTTAAGTAACCTTAGATGATCTTAGAAAGAACACTAGAATACTTGGAATGCTTTATAAAATCAAGTAATATGAAACCCTAGTTTATAAATGTTAGGCGTGGGTTTTGGAGGTTTTTAGAGAGAGATTTTGTGTTTAGGTTAATTGTTGGAGTATGTAAATGAGCTAGGTACCTTGGACTTTCTATATATAGCATGATTGAAACCTTAAACCACCTAAAATGAAACCATGGGGTATTGGTGGTTTGAGTACATGGTGTAAGAGGCTTCTCCTCCTCCCTATGCTAGCTCGCGGTTCAAAGAGGGGGAAAAGGACTAGTGACAAGCCAATTTATGGAGATGTGTTATAAAGGTACTCGTATGTAAGACTTATTAGTTGTAAAGGTAAAGGTTTAGTGGGTTTTAAGTTTATTTCATGTACTTATGTACCATGATCCGGCTTTATGGCTTATTTGATTTATAAATAAGTAAATCTTTAGATATTGGATATAAAAGTGGGTATTTGTTTGAGTATAGATGGGTATTGGTGCTTCCGGGTATGCCTAATTGTAATTTATTTTAAAACGTAAGCGTTTTACGTAACCAATAAAAATAAATTATGAAAAGTTATAAATTATACTCTTAATAATCATATAACACTTGCTTGAAGTAAACTTTAACTTGTTTGGTGTCCGTTTACGTTGAATGATGATTTTTAGTTTACGCGATTTAACTATAAGATAATAATTAAAAGTGAACGCGTAAAACCCTAAAAATAAATAATGAAAATAATTGAGTCGGGGAAAATTGACCTGGGAAAATGCCCCCCCCCCCCCCCCCCCCCCCCCAATGAAAATGTTACAGTCTTCACCCGTTAGAAGATCCTTGTCCTCGAGGATCAAGTTGCAACACTTGATGAAGGTACGGGTTTAGTGAAGAGATGCAAATACTTCTTTTGAAATTGGTCTTCGCGTTCCCACGTGAACTCAGGACCTCTCCTTGAGTTCCATCGAACCTTGAAAATTGGGATACGACTTTGCTTCAACCGTTTGACTTTTCGATCCATGATCTCTACAGGTTCTTCCACAAAACGGAGCTTGTCATCCACATGGAGTCCTTCCAACGGAACGGCTAATGGTTCGTCAGAATAACATTTAAAAAATTATTTAAAACC
Organism: Tanacetum coccineum; assembly: GCA_026074375.1. NCBI lineage: Eukaryota > Viridiplantae > Streptophyta > Magnoliopsida > Asterales > Asteraceae > Tanacetum > Tanacetum coccineum. The sequence continues at coordinate 13,136 of BQNB010066056.1, read as the reverse complement.
AAACATATAAAATTTAATATCACAACTAATAGTCATATCATCTATAACTTAAATAACCTCACACCCAAACCTAACCATACCTTACCAACAAAACATTTATAACACATCCCTCTATATCCCACAATACATCCCCTAAACCAATCTTATTCACACAAATATCCTACCCCTAACCCCCATATAAACACCACCATCTTTACCTCAAAAACAAATAATTAAACCAAAAATACTTTCTCCTATCCAATCTCAAAATCAAGCCACAACACTAGATATAAAGAGATAGATAGATAGAGAGATATGGTTATTATTTCTCATGTTTATTTATGTAGTGTTTTTATGTGTAGTGTTTCTTAGTTTTTGTGAATATAGGTTAGAGAACTTATGTTTTTGTCTCGCATCTCTGTGGAGATATTATGATTATTCGTACAAATGGTGCTCTGCGGTTAGATGGCGGAGCTGCTTTGTTTGAGGTATGTTGTGCTGTGGTGATCTTCTTTTGGTGTAGAATGTTTGGTTGTATTTTATACTATATGTGTTGGTAGATGAGGTGTTGTGTGTTTGTTTCTTTGAGCGCTATGATAGTTGGCGTTTTTTGTTTATGTGAGTTTTTGTTAGTGTTAGTGTGTGTGGGTGGTGTTGTTGTGTGTGGGTGTTGAGTGAGGGGGGATGGAAGGTGGGCGGCGCATGTTAGGTTTTAATATAGAGAGAGATATCGAATATAGAGGGTGTGAATTGGGTTGATGTTTGGTGAGATGGCAGTGGTATGATGTTGTGCAATGGTCGAGTGTGTAAGGTGTCGGGGTCTGATAGAGATAAATCCGAGTTAGCGTGTGGTTTAGTTCTAGGAGGGTAGCTGGTAGAGAGGGTGGTGCTTTGTTTGATCTGGATGATCTTCTCAGTTGTCTCTTAAACTATTTATGGATCGGTGAGTTAAACTTCTCCAACCTCGGCCCAACAAACAGGTGAACAACACTTTCAACCGTAAAGGGCTTCAAATAGTGCAACCTTGATGCTAGCGTGATAACTATTATTATATGAAAACTCAACTAATGGAAAATGTTTAACCCAACCCTTTCTAAAGTCGATCACACAAGTACGCAATATATCATCGAGAGTTTGAATAGTCCTCTCGCTTTGTTCGTCAGTCTCTGGATGATATGCAATACTCATAGCCAATGTAGTACCTAAAGCCTTCTGAAGTAACCTTCAGAAATTTGATGCAAATCTACCATCATAATCAGAAATGATTGAGACTGGTATTCCATTCCTCGTGACTACCTCCTTTAGGTACATTCTCGCCAATTTCTCCATGGGATCAGTTTCCTTTATGGGTAAGAAGAGTGCAGACTTTGTCAGTCGGTCAATAATCACCCAAATGGTGTCATAACCTTGTGACAACTTAGGAAGCTTCGTGACAAAATCCATAGTGATATTATCCCACTTCCATTGAGGTATCTTGGGTTGCACCAACAAACCCGATGGCCTTTAGTGTTCAGCCTTGACCTTAGCACATTTTAAACATTTGCGAACATAGGTGGCGATGTTGGCCTTTATATTGGGCCACTAATATAGCCTTTTCATGTCTTGATGCATCTCATCAGAACCCGGATGGATAGAGTATTTTGACTTGTGGGGCTAGTGCATAATCACAGTCCTCAAATTACCATATCATGGCAACCAACTCCTGCCATTTAAGCATAAAGTTCCATCCGCGTGGGGTTCTAATTTTTCCTTCGGTATATCCTTCCTGATCATACCTCCCACATCTTCGTTCTCTAGATTCTCTGGTTTCTGTGCTTCGATCTGAGCATTCAGGATTTGATTAGGAAGATCCAAGCCAATAGTCACGGCTAAGGCTCAAACTCTTAATGGTTTAATTCGCTCCTTCCTGCTCAAAGCATCAGCAACAACATCTACTTTCCCCGGGTGATAACGAATCTCACAATCGTAATCACTAAGCAACTCTAACCAATGATGTTGTCTTATGTTCAGCTCTTTCTGATAAAAAAAATGTGTTGTAAACTCTTATGATCAGTAAACACCGTACACCTAGTTCTGTACAAATAGTGCCTCTAAATCTTTAAAGCAAACGCTACTGATCTAAGTTCCAAATTATGAGTCGTATAGTTTTCCTCATGAATTTTAATTGGCGTGATGCATATGATCAAACATATCGTCGATCCTTGGGAGTGGATAACGATTCTTCACCGTTAGCTTGTTTAATTCCCGATAGTTGATATACATCCGAAATGATCCATCCTTCTACTTAACAAACAAGACCGAAGCTCCCCAAGGTGAGGAACTGGGTCTTATAAAGCTCTTGTCGGATTGTTCTTTCAGTTGCTCTAACAACTCTTTCCTTTCGGAAGGCGCCAATCGATAAGGTGCCCGTGCTACAGGTGCGGCACCGGGTATCTAATCGATTTGAAATTCCACTTGTGGAGTCACAGGGAGAACTGGCAAGTCCTCTAGGAATACTTTAGGAAAATCTTGAACTATCAGTACATCCTCAAGTCGTTTTTCCTTAACTTGTCTTCAGTCTCTTTTGTAGTAACGTGTACCAAAAAAAACCTGACATCCTTTTAGCATGTGCTTCTGTGCTTTAGTGCACAAGATGATGTTCAGTCGGGACTAGTTTGCGCGGTTGCTTCCGTTACTACGAATAATTAATGTTTCCTTTCTGAATGGAACACGAACGATCTTTTCGTCACAAAAATGACGGCCTGGTATCTCGCCAACCAATCCATGCTAATTATGACGTTGAATCTGCCAAATTCTAAGGCATTAAGTTGATGCTGAAAGGGTGATTTAGTAAATTCTCTAATGGCGAGAAAATTTAATAGCAAATTGTCCTAGGGCGACCAGTGATGTGCCTCAGCCTTTCGGCTTAGGATTTGTCATAAGATGATGTCGACTTTATAGTAAGATGGAGTGAAGGTCTGCTTAGTTGCTATGGTTACTAATTCGATTTCTTGGAGTAAATACATTTTATGAATACGCACACAGAACATGATATAAGTAGGAAATTGTTTTCTTGACAAGAAGTTTTTAGAGTGACTACTCTCAGCATGGCATGGTACTTTCCTGAATTATACATAGAGCAATCGATAAGGTGCTCAGGCTACAGGTGCAGCACCAAGCATCAAATCGATTTGGAATTCCACTTGTTGAGTCGGTGGAAGACCCGGTAAATCTTTGGGAAAATTTTAAACGATTGGTACGTCCTTTAGTCGCTTCTCCCCCGACTTGTCTTCTGTCTCCTTCGTAGTAACATGTGCCAAAAAGACATGGTGCCCTTTTAACAAATATTTCTGAGTTTTGGTGCATGAAATGATATTCAAACGAGTCTCGCTTCCTGTGGATCATTAAGGTTTCATTTCCCCAGGGAATGCGAACGATCTTCTCGGCACAACGATTGACAGCGTGTACTATGACACCAATCCATACGATTAGACGTCGAAGCTACCAGATTTCAACTGGGCATTAAGTAATTGATGTTGAATGGATGGTTTAAGAGTTTAATGTACAAAACCCTGGATGAAGTGTTTATAACCCAATTATTTTTCCATCGGCTAGTTTTGACATCATAATAACCGATTCCAATGTGGTTGTGTGATATCAATTAGAGAACTAATGTAGTAGATACAAAAACTTTCTAATGGCACCAGTAATCAATAAGATAGAATGCATAGCGGTTGTTTTAGAATGAACCGTACCCGTAACGCTGTTTGAAGTCCCGGGTTTGTTCCCAGCATTGCCCACACACATAAACACTTGGCGGTTCACTGTCGTTCCCCTAAGACATATGTTACCATGGTTTTTCCATTCTTTAACTTCAATCAACATCTTCTTGTAATGCCCTGAACACCGACATTCGTACAACAAGTGCCATCATTCATGATTTGTTCCGGAGTTCCACGAACGGTTTGTTATTATTACCATTGGGTCCATAACTCCTACAGTCACGAGCTAGATGGCCGATCTTCTTGCACTTATTACACCTGGGAGCACATGGCCCTTTGTGGTGATAGTTGCATTTGGTACACAGGGAAGGATCCTTGGACTCTCACATCTTTTTTACCAGGCCCAACAGTGTAACTTGCCAGATGTTCTGCCTCTTGTTTGTTGTTGGTAACCCTTGAATTGTCATCCCATCATTAAATTCCAACTTCCTTTTTTGCTCAGCTTGTATTTCAGTGATAGTGAGAACTTTTTGATCCATATGATCATTTGCAAACTCAATTGCTTTCTCTATTGTCTTGGGCTGATATAACATTACATTTTCTCGAATCATATCAGGAAAAAACCATTCCAGCCAATATATTACTCACTTCTCTGATTCCTTGTAGAACTTCCTTCCACACATCAATGCAAGTTCTTGGGAAATGCAGAGTGTAACTCGCGACATCAGTACCTTTTACTTTTAGGTTCCAGAGCTCAATTTCCAATTTCTTAATTTCACCTCTTGGGCAGTATTTGTCCGTCATCATCTTCTTCAGTGTCTTCCAATCCATAGCATAAGCAACATCTTGTGTAACAGCCTTCATGTGGGAGTTCCACCATGTTAGCGCATTTCCAAGCAAAGTGCAAGTAGCGAACTTAACTTGGTTCTCTACAGCACAGTTGCTAATGTAGAAAACTGATTCCATCTTTTCAAACCATTATGCTAACACAATCACTCCTTCAGTACCCTTAAAAGTAAGGGGCTGACAATTTAGAAAGTCTTTGTACGTACACTTACGCGGAGTGCGTGTACTTCCTCTAGTTCTAGTGCCAGAATTGTAGCTACCGTCGCCATGACCATTTGTGTTATTTCGAAGAGTTTCATGATTAGCAAGTGCTGCAGACACTCTTGCTTCAATCAATTGCTCAACAGCAGCAGCATTCATTGGGGCAGCAGCCGCCGCAGTAGCAGCAGCAGCCCTTGCAGCAGTAGAGGTTCTTTTTGGTGGCATATTGTCTAAATCACAACAAATACAACCGTGAGCTTTCATAAACATCACAAAAGACAATGGGTGCAATATAAATATAAACAAGATTACATCACCACAATAGTAGATTAAACTAACAAGACTGAGATCACAACACATATAAATTGAGATCGACATGACATAATACAACACATCATATATAATTGGGAAAAACATACATGATTGTCTGATACAATAATTGAAAAGTACAAATCCTACTGCCGTGCTAGCTGGGTACAACCCATAACACTTAGCCGGCTAACAAAATGATAGCTATGAATCTAACATGGAAAATGTAAATCTAGGCAGAACTACCAGCGCCCTCGCGATCGCCTGCATGAGTCTGGTCTCTAGCCTGAAGTGCCTGAATCTGTCCCAATGCTGCTGACAACTGTCCCTGTAGTGCCAAAACATGTGCAATCAATATCACCGTTAGTGAATCCTGTAAGGCGATGCGGTAATCCTGCATCTGGGTATGAGTCCTATATGCTTGCAGCTCATAGTGAACTGCCGTACTCAACCCGATGGAATGTGCCCAAGCCTCTCGGGAAACTAGGGCCTCCTGGTCCAACAGTCGTGCAGTCTCATAGTGAAACTATCTATCCTCGGACAATATGTCAACTGTTTGATATATCTGAGTCTGCCTGTCCTGAGTGTCCTCAATCACAACATAAATATCCCGAGTGTCCTGCTCCTGCACCGCAGCGAGCTCGGTCACCCTATCATTGAACCCTCCAAGGGTCGTCGGTGCTACCTCATCTACAATCTCTGCTAGGTCTACCCAAACATCCCTAATGCCATAGCCGACCTCCTCGGCTCTCTGTCGTCTGACCGCGACATCCACAGTGCCGTGGCATCAGTTAGGAGGCATCTACAATTAGCAGATTCTGATGGTATTAGTTCTTTGCCAACTACTAAAATCTTTGAACAACTTTCTTTAATGGGGTATGTGTCAACTTCTGACAAATTGACCTTTCAAAAAGGACACTTTTCCCCTCAATGGAGATTTCTCATCCATACCATCCTACATTGTCTAAGTCCTAAGAAAACCTCTTGGGAACAATTCAGTAGCAATATAGCAACTGCTATTATTTGCTTGGCCACTAATAGGAAATTTAATTTTTCTAAACTGATTTTTGATGGTATGGTGAAAAACTTGGATAGTAAACACAAATTTTTAATGTATCCAAGATTTATTCAAGTGTTTTTGAACAAGCACAAGAGACTGCTTCAACCTCACACAAGACTTTATATTGCTCCTACCCATACTCAAAAACTTTTTAGCAATATGAAGAGGGCTTTTAAAGGTTATACTGGGGAAAACATTCCATTGTTTCTTGCAATGATTGTCCAGGGCATAGTTGTTCAGGGTGAAGGATCAACACACCTAGTTGAGTCCCATCACACACCCACCAGTACTCCATCAACCTCACAACCACCAGTTTCACCAACCTTTAAGAGAACAACCAGACAGGAATCTGTGGTTCCTCAGCCCAGATCTCCTACTCAGACCCTTGTAGCAGATGAGGCTGCTTCCACAGGTATGGATGTCAGATATGGGGGGGGGGCACTACTACTGTCACTAGCTTAGAAGCAGGATAGGGTAGTGGTAACATTGATAAGACCCCTACCATGCCCCATGATTCATCTCTCCCAATAGTTAACACACTTGGAAGCGATGAGGGCAGTATGACACTACCATAATTGTTGGTTTTCTGTAAAACATTGTCAAAGAAAGTGGAGAGCTCAGAGACAGACTTGAAGCAGACCAAGAAAATATATGGTGCTGCTTATACTAGGCTTATCAAGAAGATGAAAAAGTTAGAGAAAACAGCTAAGTCCAGCCAAGCTAGAAGAAGGGAAAGAATTGTTGTCTCTAATGATGAAGTTGATTTAGAGGATCCTTCCAAACAGGGGAGGAAGATAGCTGTAATTGATCAAGATCTTGGCATTTCATTAGTACAACATGATGCAGAGATTCAGGGGAGGCATGGGCATGATATGGAGTTTGACTTTAATTTTGATGCTGCTAAGGAAGTTTCTACTGCTGAGAAAGATGTTAGTACTACTGAGCCAGTTTCTACTGTTGGTGCAGCAGTTACTACTGCTAGTGTTGCTGTTAGTACTGTCTGTAACACCCCCAAATAGGGTCACAGCAGAATAATGTGTCCGGGAGCGTTACTTCATAGATCAATAGCACAAGACATGAGAACGACATCTAAAAGAGTCGTTTAAAATACGATACATTGGATTTATTGAAATTGTTTAATACAAAGCATAACGGCTTAAATTGTTTAACATTTGATAACAAAGATTTTAGATCATAACAATTATCCCAAGATGTAATGACTCCAAATCTTTTATGCATGACTCCCCAAAAGAGTATCCCCAATGTATCCTTAGCACATCGTGCTTCATTGACCTGAGAAAACATGCTTTAAAACGTCAACATAAAGTTGGTGAATTCATAGGTTTATGTAAATATAATGTAGGACCGCAAGATTTTCCCCGTGATAATGCAACAGATGCAAACAACACAAAATGTAATTACGTTTCCCTAAGCTCATGACACTAAAGCTCGACATGTATAAATTGCAATATAAATTGCCAACATTTCCCTTGATGATGTTCTAACCCGAAACATCCCAAATCTGACTTGGTATACTTCCATTGTTCGGCAGACCAGCACAGTGAGTGCTACTCACCCAAACGGGGATGTCAATCCCAAATAAATCTGTTTATAACATTCGCGCTCACACAAAGTAATTGACAGTTCATGATAATAGGCTCAAAGGGTTATCGCTACTTAGGCAAACACGTAATCATGATAAAATGTACACTTGCATCTAATTTGTAAAACAATGCATGTTTCTCACCCCAAAAGTTATAAATCATTAATATAGTAAAACATGGGGCTATAAACTCACCATAATGAATAAACTAGAGTATATGAATCAAGTAAAATGGAAACATCACGGATAAGACCGAATGCAACCTAAGTAATTATAGGTCGTGTAAGTACCATGTACTTTGAATAACCATTACTACATATAATCCTATATAGTTACATCACCATCTAAAAGTGTTTGTTTAATTTATCAAATTAAACAATTTAATTTGTACTTGTAAAACAAATGTCCTTTTAATTCGCAATTGTAAAAATGATATACTTGTCTAACAATTTATTATTTACCAAAAACACTTGATGTATTATTTATATAATTTCATTATATAAATAATTTAATTGTTTGAGAAAATAATATTTATAAGGGCAGATACATTTATAAATATTACTTTTAGTAAAAACGTCATATCTTTCTCGTTTTAATCCCGTTGTTTACGTTCTTTATATGTATGGATTCGAATTTGAAAAGTATAATCAAATTTTACATTTATTATATGGTTAAGTACTGTTATGAACAGTAACAGTAAGTGAAATTTTATAAAAATACTTTTTATAACTTTAATTATTGAAATCGTATTTTAATTGTATCTCATTCGTTTTTACTCGGTCTTCAGTGATTCTTACGCCCACGTCTTCATAATTAAAAGCTCTATTTAGAAAAATAAATTCCCAACAGTTTACTGTCGTGAACAGTAACATATTTTTATAAATTTACTTTTATAAAAATACTTTTTAACTTAAACATGTAAATAATGTATCTCCTTTATTATAAATCCATTTTTAATGTACTTTATATTTTTAGAATCCTCATAAGTTGTATTTTATCATGAAAATAAGGTCACATTTTATCAGGTTTGAATTTCTTATAGTTTTTATAAAGATACTTTTATAAAGTTACTTTTACATATTTAATCACTTAAAACATGTAAAATCCATAACTAATTCATTATCCATTATTTTCTCAAGTTTCTTATATTTTTGGAATCACAAAAATATGTACTTTTTAAGAAAAATACTAAGTATTCTGCTCAGGTTTGAATTTTTATAGTTTTTATAAAAATACTTTTATAAAAACACTTTTTACTCATAATCTTGTAAACACCATATCTCCTTCGTTATAATTCGGATTTTCAAGTTCTTTATATGCTTACGATCCTCATAAAAAGTAATATTTTTATAAAACATAAAATAATAATTATTTGGTTCGAATGAACAGTAACATTTAGAAGTTTAATTAACTTGTTTTATACACGTTTAAACTTAATAAAGTTACCACAAGTCTTCTAATTTATAAATTAACATCCATGGTATATAAATTAAGTCCTCTACATTGTGTCCATCATAATAAGTCCATATTGTCCAAGAAAATTGTCCAACATATTTATTTACTTATCTAAACTTTATAATTTAATAAATAATCATAACTTGACAATTATTTATATAAACTTTCCATTGCTTGTAAATCCTTGTTTTAATCATATGAACATATTTTGAACATCATATTATTCATTAATAAAATGTAATTCGTGTATGTTTGTACATGTATTTATTTTATAACTTCATAAAATAAACCTAGGTGATGATTTAACTATACACAATTATATAAAACATGAAATTAACATAATGAAAAGATTAGGGTCTTATATAAACCTTAGATGAGTGTATGATGAATGTAGAACAAGATCAAACCCAACAAACAAAACCCTAATTTCTTTTCTTGTATACTTCTTGTTAAACTACAACCCAAGCTTCCAAATTAAACCCAAACACCTTAGATATGATTACTAGTAATGCTTGATCCTTGCTAAACCCAAATCCAAGCTTGTAATAACCTTGAGTAACCTTAAATGATCTTAGAATGAACATTAGAATACTTGGATGCTTTAGAATTCAAGAAGATGAAACATAGTTTTTTTTTGTATAACGTGGGTTTTAATGAATATAAGAGAGAGTTTTGAGTGTTTTTTCTTTGTAAATAGAGTAAAGTGTACGAGTTTGTTACATGTGATCCCTTACTACTTATAGTATCTTGGGAAGTCCTAATACTACCTTAAATTAAACCATGGGGTGTTAGTGGTTTCAAGTACAAATGCAAAGAGCTCTCCTCCTCCCAAGACCCTTCCACGACTGAAATGGTGTTTAGGGTACATGTGATGTGCCAATTTATGGATACATGGGATGAGGTACTAGTGTGTAAGGTTTATAACATGTAAAGGTAGGAGTTAGTGGGTTTTTGCATTTTATTTCTTTGTGTAAACCTCCTAACCGGCCATGAGACTTATTTGGTTCATAAATAAGTTAATTTTTATGTATTGGGTATAAAAGTGGGTATTTGTTTGAGTATAAATAGGTAAGGTGCTTTCGGGTATGCCCGAAAGTAATTTATTGTGAAACGTAAGCGTTTTACGTAACCAATAAAAATAAATTATGAAAAGTTATAAATTATACTCTTAATAATCATATAACACTTGCTTGATGTAAACTTTTATTTATATTGGTGTCGTTTTACTCGTTGATGAATGATGAATTTTTAGTTTACGCGATTAAACTATAAGATAATATTAAAAGTGAACGTATTCGTAAAAACCCAATAAAATAAATAATGATAATAATTAATTCGGGAAATGACCTAAAAATGAGAAATGTTATAGTCTCCACCCGTTAGAAGAGCCTTGTCCTCAAGGATCAAGTTGCAACACTTAATGAAGGTACGAGTTTAGTGAAGAGATGTGGATACTTCTTTTGAAATTGGTCTTCGCGTTCCCATGTGAACTCAGGACCTCTCCTTGAGTTCCATCGAACCTTCACAATTGGGATACGGCTTTGTTTCAACTATTTGACCTCTTTATCCATGATATCTATGGGTTCTTCCACAAAATAGAGCTTGTCATCCACATGGAGTCCTTCCAACGGAACGGCTAATGGTTTTTGTCGGTAACATTTCTTCGGTTGGATACATGAAACGTATTGTGAACCTTGCTCAACTCTTGAGGAAGATCAAGCTTGTAAGCAACGGTTCAATTCTTTTTTCTAGTAACTTGAATGGTCCACATAATCTTAGGGGTTTAACTTCCTCGTTTGCCAAAACGTTTACGACCACTTTCAAGGTGATAATTTTGAGCATAACTCTAGCCCCCCCCAACTTGAAACTCCATGGCCTTCGCTTTTAAGTCGGCATAACTCTTTTGTCGGTCATGAGCGGCTTGCATTCTTTGCTTGATCTGAATAACCTTCTCAGTTGTCTCTTGGACCGTTTATAAACCAGTGAGTTAAACTTGTCCGACCTCGGCCCAACAAACAGGTGAACGACACTTTCGACGTACAGGTGCTCGAAAGGTGGCCTTGATGCTGCTTGATAATGTGTGTATGAAAACTCACCAGTGGCAAATGTCTAAACCCAACCATTTCCAGTCGTATTACAGAAGCACGAAGCATATCATTGAGAGTTTGGATAGTTCTTCTCGCTTTGGTCATCAGTCTGCGGATGGTACGCAGTCTCATATCCAAGTTAGTACCCAAAGCCTTTTGAAGTACCTCAGAAATTGATCGCGAATCTAGGGTCACGATCACAAATGATTGAGACAGGTATTCCATGCCTAGTGACTACCTCCTTCAGGTACATTCTCGCCAATTTCTCCATGGAATCAATTTCTCACATTGGTACAAAGATTGCAGACTTAGTGAGTCAGTCAACAATCACCCAGATGGTGTCGTAATCTTGCGATGACTTAGGAAGCTTTGTGACAAAATCCATGGTGATATTATCCCACTTCCATTGGGGTATCTCAGGTTGTACTAACAAACCCAATGGCTTTTGGTGTTCAGCTTTGACTCTAGCACACGTCAAACATTTGATAACATAGGTGGCGATGTCGGCCTTCATATTGGACCACCAATATAGCTTTTTCATGTCCTGGTACATCTTGTTAGAACCCGAATGAATGGAGTATTTTGATTTGTGGGACTCGTGCATGATCAAAAAGTCCTCATGGAAACCAACTCTTGCATTTATGCATTAAGGTTTCGTCAGCGCGGTAGGTTCCCAACTTTTTGTCCGGTATATCCTTTCCTTGTATCATACACCTACATATTTCGTTCTTGAGATTCTCTGGTTTCTGTGCTTCGGTCTGAGCATTCAAGATTTGTTTGGGAAAGATACCAATCAATGTCACACTAAGGCTCGGACTCTTAACGGTTATTTCGCTCTTTCCTGCCTCAGCATCTCAACAACATTTGCATTCCCTCCCGTGGTGATAACGAATATCACAAGCGTAATCATCTGAGGCAAAATACACTTCAACGATATGTTGCCTCAATATTCAACTCCTTTTGGTTAAGTATGTGTTTGTAGGACTCTTTTTGCATATAGTTGATCAGCCGTTACTTTTGGTTCCATTACAAGTGTGCTCTACAATCTTTAGAGCAAACACCACTGCATCAAGTTCCAAATCATGGGTAGTATAATTTTTCTCATGAATCTTCAGCTGTCATGATGCATAAGCAATCACCTTCTCGTTTTGCATCAATACCGCACCCAATCCTTTATGTGACGCATCGCAATAAACAATAAAGTTCTTAGCTCCTTGAGGGAGAGCAAAGATGGGTACGCTACACAACTTATGCTTCAATGTCTGAAAAGCTGCTTCTTGCTTGTCACCCCATTCAAAGGCGACTTTCTTCTGAGTAAGCTTGGTCATTGGCTTAGCAATTTTCAAAAATCCTTCGATGAATCTTCGATAATAACCGACAAGACCTAAAAATAGATGAATCTCTGTTGGAGTCTTAGGAGATGCCCAATCTTTTATGGATTCGATCTTGGCGGGATCCACGTGAATGCCTTGACTATCAATCACGTGGCCAAGGAATTATACCTTGGGAATCCAAAATTCACATTTAAAGAACTTAGCATACAATTCTTCTTTCTTAAGCAATTCTAGAATTGCCTTAAGATGTTCTTCGTGTTCTTTCTTGTTATTTGAATAAATTAGTGTATTGTCAATAAAGACAATTACAAACATATCCAAATATGGTTTGCACACCCGATTCATGAGATCCATAAATATCACCGGTGCGTTCGTCAAACCGAATGGCATAACTTGGAACTCGTAATGACCATACCGAGTTTTGAATGCCGTCTTTGGAAAATCTTCTTTCGGTACTCGAAGCTAATGATAACCCGATCGCAGGTCTATCTTAGAATAAACACTGGATCCTTGTAGTTGATCAAATAAATCGTCGATCCTTGGGAGTGGATAACGATTCTT
>BQNB010066055.1:0-31867 GCA_026074375.1 Tanacetum coccineum | reverse complement strand
AAATATCACTTTCTCTCTCTAAGATTAAGTAGCCAACCTATCATCTCTTGCTTGTGTTATGATATCATGTATACTACATAAGTGAAGAGTTGGCTAGCCTACAAGTTTATGGCTTGTGGTAAAGGCTGTGGAAAAACCATAACTAGTCCATAAGATTATGGCTTATGGTAAAGACAAATTGCAAATCCATATTAGATGGTTGACACTTTACCAAAAAGTGGATGGTATATCAACTCACCAAGTTTTATGTACAAAGAGTTGACATGGTTATCAATCCACCATGGAATTTACCTTTTCTAGGTGCCAAAGGATTGACTAGCCCTGAGCAAACGGCTACAGGTAAAGGCATATCAAATCCGTTTATGGCTGTAATGGTTTGCCAAAAACCATATGGTATTCAACTCACCAATGTTTCATGTACTGAGAGTTGAAATGGTTTTCAGTTAACTATGGACATGCACCTTTCTGGTGGCCAAAGGACTGACTACTCCGGAGTGAATGGCTAACTGGTAAAGAGACATCAAATCCATTTAAAATTTTCAATGATTCACCTCTCACAGGAGTTAACACACCTGGAAGTGATGAGAATAGACTGAAACTTTATGACTTGATGTACATAATTGTCAATATTGCTGATATGATGGATTGCTGGAGAGCTTTAAAGACAAGTTGCTGCAAAGATAAAAAGAAAAGACTTGAAGTGTTGCAGATCAAGAACAACTTGAAGAATTCTATTGTTCACAAGTGAAGATCAAGTTAGGGGAGGATTGTTGAGAAATAGATTGTAACAGACTTAATACTGATAGTATAACAATTAAGTCTGGTAGTAATAGTTAGTTCTGTTAGTATAGAGTTAATACTGGCATTACTAAGTTAAGTCTGATAGTAGAATAGCAGTACTAGAGTTAGTACTGGTCATAGTTAGTTCTGTTCATAGTTAAGTCTGTTTATGTAACAGAATAGTAATAGTTATCTTAGAGATATCTTAGGAGATATCTTAGGAAATGATATGTATTATCTTTTCACACGGTTGTAAAGCCCATTAGGGTTTCCTTGGTGTATAAGAGGAACCCTAAGGCACAATGTTATGTACTACGTGATTGAAAATATCAATAGAAGCATAGAGCTTAATAGCAATTTAGAATTATTGTTTCTTCTTTATTCTTGTGTTAAGATTCCGCATTAACACTTGATATTTATAGTCAGTGTCTCTCATATAGTTGATTTGGATTTATCCAAGTTACCTATAGTCTTACAAAGACTAGTCAGATCCTGTACCAAAGACCAACACTGACTTTTTAAGTCATTAGCCCTATTTCAATTATAATATTAAATAATATAATTTTTAGGTGCACAAAGTAAAAAGGCAAAAAAGTACACATGAACTTACAAAAAGGTATAAAAAAATACTCATGAACTCACAAAATTCGTGAGTCCCTGAGTACTTTTTTACACCTTTCTGTGGGTCATTGCATTCTTATCTTGTGCACTTGAGGCACAAGTTAAAAAAAACCCCTCTTATTTATTCTACTTTTATTTTCTTATAAAGTGATGTCAAAATCTTGTACATAAGACACAAAATGTTTTCCTTCACCATAGTTAAAGAAAACTTTCCCAAAAATGATGAGTATAACTTTTTTTTTTTGAACAGCAACTTTATTAGAAACTAGCAAGAAGCTAGAAATTACAAAGGAATCAAATATGGGCGTTGAAGCCAACTATCTCATCTAATACAATGTTTACGTCTTGCAGTTAACCATAAAAAAGAGCGACTAACAATATCATCGAAGATGATATCTTTCCTAGGATGAGAATCCCCAAACAAAAGTTGATTCCTATACGTCCATATGCTCCACCAAGCTGTGTAGAAAACACTTTCCAGCACCTTTTTCAAATTGGATGATATCTTTCAAGATGAGTATAACTTTCTAGTTTTTTACTCACCCGGTGATCAACCAAACTTACATATAACTTACGAAAGAGCTTGTGTATTAATGGTACCACATGTTATATGAGAAACTTTCTAACCAAATGATTGTGAGTTCAAGTTTTGTCTAAAACAGAACATGTGAGATAGTCTGTTTTATAAATATTATGAGATAGTTAAAATTGTCGTTTAAAATAAATAAAAAACTTACACATAACTTGTAAAATGATTTTAAGATACAACTTTCGTACCATACTAATTTAACAACCCACTAACAAGGGTACTCAAAAGCTTTTACATCATCCAATTTTTTCAACTAGTCGAACCAAATTAAATCAATCAAACTGTGATAAGATCCAATCTTTGACTTACAAAAAAAGCCCATCCTATCAGGACATCACTTAAATCTTTTGACCCAAGGTTTTAAAACTTGAAGTTTAACTTGATTTCATATCAAGTAACAATCATAACAATTAGAAGAGATCTGCACATTTTCTAGGCTTAAATCTATGACCCGGATTTTAAAGACTGAATCTTTGTAGACATTTTAAAGGCTTAAATCATTGACCCAAAGCTTGAAACTTCTATGATTTACGGTCAACAAAAAAAAGTAGAGACTTATCAATTAGGCTAGAAGTAGTGGTCATCATGTCTCACCATCCACATCAGCTCTATCTCAGCGCCATCTCAGCTTTCTCTCTTCTCTCACCATACCTCACCATTCAAGGTTTTTAGTCACCATACATCACCTTTCATTAAAATACATATTTTATACAAAATATAGCCCACTTAATACTTCATTAAATACCCCACACACTCACATACCAAATAAAATATATTAAAGATAAAAAGATGGCACGGTTGCCGAGTGATGACTTGCTCACCACTCTCTTCTCATTTTTCCCTCACTCACGGGTGAGGGGTGGTGATGGTTTTGGTGCTCACCTCACCTCACCTATGTTGCTCACCCATCACTCCCACCAGCCTTAGAATGAATCACAAATGATTCCATCATATTCACTATTCTTAAAAAAATTAATTATCTTTAAAACAATGATAATCACACGATCTTAAACTTTATCCGAGTTTAAGTAAAGCTTTTTTTTAACAACTCCATACCTTTTTTCATTCCCGGTGATCACATCAGATCGTTGCAGAAGATGAAAAAGTGCGCTCATCTCATCTCCAATTTGAAGGTTCCTTGCGCTATGTGAACCCAAAAATGAGATAAAATTTCGAACCATTAACTCTTTACTATGACACTAGCAGGGTATTCGTGCGTTGCGGCGGCGGGTACTCTATAACATAATTTTAGGCGAACAATATTTTTAATTTTATGTTTCCTTACAATGACATCAAAGAAAACGGTAATTTAATGTTTGAGTGACTTTATGTATTGTTATGTTTGATTTATGTTTTAATTAGGTGTAGCTTGTTTATATTGTACAGTGTGAAATTATTGTTGTACTTTTGAGAAATGAGGTGTTTTAAGAGTAGCATTGATCATGTTTTTTAATGTATTTGTGTATTAAAGGGTTGTAAACCTAGCTTTCTAACTTTGAGCATCCACTATAGTGGTTTCTAAAAAGGTTTATAAATGATAAAAAGGTTTATCATTTTGTTAATCATAGTGGAGATGAGGTTTATGCTTATGTGAAATAAAAAAGTTTAACATCTTAGACCTCTTTTATATTTAATGCATTTAAATGAATGACATTTTTATAAAGTTTTATACAAGTTTATGTATAGCAGAGAAAAGTCTATAACATAAAAAAGTTTATGAATTAATGTTGTAGGGTGATTTGTCACTATTATAAACCTTTACAAAAGTTCATCATAGTAGATGCCTTTATATTGCTATTACTTAAATGTGACTTAGTTGTGGTGACATGTTGCATTAAAAGTTATACAATATGCTTCAGTAGTTGTATTACTTAATTTTTTGGCAAAGAAAGAGAGTAATAATATGTACTCTTGTTTGCATTAAAGGTTGTATAATCTGCTTCATTAGTTGTATTGCTTAATTATTATTTTTATTAATGAAGAAATAGAGTGTAGTCTCTATTATATGTAGTATAGATATCTTAGCGCGTAAATACTTTTTGATTTCCAGCAACAGATTTTAACACTTAGCAGATAAAGAAATTTTATAAGTTCAAAACTTTGAGCTAAAGTTTGCCTAAATCTTTTTTGCTTTGTGATCAACAACTACTATAAATCGACTATGAAACTCACCTTAGCTTAGCTTAATTCAAAAAGTTTCCAAGAAGCTTAACAGAAGATCTAACACCAAAACTAATGATATAACATCACTTTGGTCATCACTCCAATAAGGTGTAACCTCAACTATGATGGATTCAAAGCGATCTATTAATGTTCTAAACTCATTTTGCACCTTTTTAAATTCTTACATAACTAGCTTACTGTAACACCCCCAAATTGGGTCGCACGGAATATGGATTCCGCGTGTTACTATTATGGATCAACAACACAAAGATATATAGAACGACAAAAAGTCGATTGAAAAACGATACATTGGATTAACAAAGTCATTTGTTTACATAAGCCCGTAGCTTAACTTGTTCACTTAATCAAATACAAAGATTTTCAGCCCATAACAGATAACAAAATGAAATGCGACAAAATCTTTAATGCAAGACATCCAAATCAAAACCACCAATGTATCCATCGCACCTTGTGCTTATTGATCCCCTGAAAAACATTGCTTTAAAACGTCAACAATATGTTGGTGAATTCATAGGTTTGATAAATCATATATTGTAGGACCACAAGATTTCCCAAGTGTATGATAATGCAACAGATGCAGATATCATATAAATGTAATTACGTTGCTTCTAAGAACATGACACTAATGCGTTGACGTGTAATGGAATGCCAAAATTAATGGTCCGTTTTGCCCGTGGTGAGTTCTAACCGGCAACATCCTAAATCGACAAGGTAAAGCGTTCGTTTCTACTATGATTAGCTAATCACCCGAACGGGTTGTCAAACCCAATAATCTATTAATAACATTCGCGCTCACAATTAACAGTTCATGATAATGGGCTCAGATATGGGTTATCGCTACTTAGGCAACACGTAATCTTAACATGAAACTTAACCACTTGTGTCCAATTGTAAAGCATTGCATGTCTTTCACCCCAAAAACTTTGTAAAACAAAAGCATGTAAAATGTGGGGCTATGAACTCACCTTGAGTGAGTAATGTCGAGTGTATCACAATTAACCGCACACCACAAAAGACAAAAACCCCGCACAACCCCGCGCCACGCGAATTGATCAAATGCAACCTAATTAAATTAAGGTCGTATAAGTACCGAGTACTTAGATTGATAACATTGAATGTAATCCTATAGTTGTTACATCGTACTATCGTTCGGGCTATCATAATTAAAGAGGTCATGACATGACGTTCGAGGAGTTAGGACACTTTAAATCGTAAATCCAACAACTCGTCGAAACGCCATCCGAAGAGGCCTCATTATGAAACTCCCTAGTAATATAGTACTTTGATAACCACATAATATCTATATATTTCCAACACCAACTATTGGTTTTGGTAAAATTTGTGTTTAATATAGTTAAAACGTTTATAAATAACCGTTAGTAAAACTGCGAAACATTCGCTTTTACAGCCCGATTCTCGCGTTCTTATGTCCATCTTTTTCGAATTAAGACGGGTTATCATAAATTGACATATTTTGAATTTCGGACCTACTTGTGAACATAACTTTTTACTGTTCCACATCAGACGTGACTTTAAAAAATCGTATTCGTCGTCGTAAAACCCGTAAATGTCGTATTTTATTCGTTATAGCTCCGTTTTTAACGATTCTTTCGAGGACGTTCTCGTATTTGAAAGTTCTATATATTTATGAGGTTTAAAAAAATATAACTTTCTGTCATGAATAGTAACTTTTATAAAAATAGTTTTATAAAAGTATTAATTGTCGTAAACTCGCGAAATTCATAACTCGTTCGTTATTAATTGAAAAATTACGATTCTTATCATTTTGGAATCCTAAAAATATGTATTATTTGTTAAAAATACTAACCCTTGCTGTTTATAATTTTTATAAAAATGTTTTTATAAAAATTCCTTTACGACTTCGTTTATTAACGTATAACTCGTTTTTAACGTAACTTTTTCGTTATTAATCCGTTTAACAAGTTTCTTACTTTTTCGGAATCGTCGTGAAATGTATTATCTTATAAAAATATAAAATAAATATGTAAAAATCCGAATTTGGGACAGAATGTTTATGCTTGTTTATTAAGTCCATTTATGATCTTTCTTTATACTTTTATTACTTTTGTGATTTTACAAAGTCCTCATATTATCATATACTTTATAAATCATACATATATTAATGTGTCCTTTGTCCATAATAGTCCCTTAATGTTCCCAAGTTTACAAAGGTTAACTAATTCATGAAATACTTTAAAGAAACAGAACATTAACTTAATAAAATCTCTAATTTACTAGTTTTGTCAATAATCATTTTTACACATAACCAAGTGTGTACAAGTGTATTTCTTTCCATATGAACTTATTTTAGTGTTCTATTAACATGATTAAAAGTCCATAATCAATATTAACATGTCCTTATTGTATTTCATTTAAAGTGAAACAATATGAAGTTATGAAAACCCTAATTAATCCATAATCATGTTTACACCAAAACAATATGATACAACATTTTCTCATCCTTTTTAACATAATGTAAGTAATAACATAACATGTATATAAGTAATCCATGTGGTCATTTCAAGTGAAAACTTTATTTTCATGATTAAAACCTAAATGGTGATTTAAGCTAAGTAGAAATATCATATGCATAGTAATGAAAATTACAAGAATATAAAGAGTTCAAGTGGACCTTAAGATGTATGATGGTGATGATAATCAAGTGCTAAACCCTTGTTTAGCCACAAAACCCAAACTTGCACTTTATAAACCCTTACTTTCCTTTTTCTTGATTATAACTTGGAAATGGTTAACCAATGCTTGCAAATGCCTTAGTACATCTTAGAATATGTGTATATAGAAGTGTAAGGGTTGTAGAAAATTTTGTATGGATTTGGTTGGGAGGTGTTTTTGTGCCGTGGCCAAAGATAGAGCAAAAGAGAAGTTTTTGGTTGATTTTTCTAAGTGTTGGTGATGTATGTGTTAGTTGCTAGTTATGTGTATGTATATAAGATGTATACTTGGTCAAGGAGACATAAGGGGTGTCCTAGGGATGGCCAAGTCTTAGTCATGGGTCAAGGTATGGCTCTTGGTCAAGGTAAGGTAGGAATGGGGTTGACAAGATGAGGTATGGTATGTAATTGACCAAGTTGCAAGTATTATGTCAATTTTCATGTATATCTTTGTACATGATGCAAGTAATTCGGCAAAACAAAGATATATATGATATATTTATGTAATTTTTATGTATTGGGTATAAAAGTGGGTATTTGTTTGACGCGTAGAGAAATTTTTGTGGTTCCGGGAGTGCCTAAACGCAATTTATCGCGAAACGTATACACTTTACGTATCCGATAAAAATAAAATGAACAAAGTTAATAATTATCCTCAAAATAATTATATAACCCTTGCTTGATGTAAACATTTAATTGTTTGATGCCCGTTTACATTGAACGCTAATTTTTAGCTTACGCGATTTAGCTTAACATTTATGATTTAAAGCAAATGCGTACAATACAAAAGGTACATTGTGGATTTATCGACGTCGTCAATGACTTGAAAACACAGGGTGTTATAGACTTCCCCCGTTAAACGAGCCTTGTCCTCAAGGCTCACAATGCAGCACTTGACGACGGTGTGGTCTTGGTGAAGAGGTGTGGATATTTCTTCTTGAATTGGTCTTCACGCTCCCACGTGAACTCAGGACCTCTCTTGGAGTTCCATCGAACTTTGACTAATGGGATCCGACTTCGCTTCAACCGTTTAACTTCACGGCCCACTATTTCTAATGGTTCCTCAACAAAATGAAGCTTGTCATCACGATGAAGTCCATCCAACGGAACGGCTAATGTTTCGTCGGCATGACACTTTTTCAGATTAGATACATGAAACGTATTATGAACTCTGCTCAATTCTTCTGGAAGTTCGACCCCTTTCCAAGGTGAAACTTTAAGCATAACTTTATCCCCGACTTGGAATTCCATTGGTTTACGCTTCAAGTCAGCGTAACTCTTCTGTCGATCACGAGCGGCTTGCATCCTTTGCTTGATCTGGATGATTTTCTCAGTGGTCTCTTGAATTAGTTCTGGACCAAGTATTTGAGCTTCTCCAACTTCAGTCCAACATATAGGTGAACGACACTTTCGACCATAAAGTGCTTCGAATGGTGCGGCCTTGACGCTAGCGTGATAGCTATTGTTGTATGAAAACTCGACTAATGGCAAATGGTTAACCCAACCCTTTCCAAAGTCGATTGCACAAGCACGCAGCATATCCTCAAGAGTTTGAATGGTCCTCTCGCTTTGCCCGTCTGTTTGTGGATGGTACGCGGTACTCATATCCAAATTAGTACCCAAAGCATTCTGAAGTGACCTCCAGAAATTTGATGCGAATCTCGGGTCGCGATCACAAATGATTGAGACAGGTATTCCATGTCTCGTGACCACCTCCTTTAGGTACAATCTTGCAAGTTTGTCCAAAGGATCGGTCTCTCTCATCGGTGTGAAGATCGCAGACTTAGTGAGTCGGTCAACAATCACCCAAATGGTGTCGTAGCCTTGCGACGACTTAGGAAGCTTTGTAACAAAATCCATGGTGATGTTGTCCCACTTCCATTCAGGTATCTTAGGTTGTACCAACAATCCTGATGGTCTTTGATGTTTAGCCTTGACCTTAGCACAGGTCAAACACTTGCTAACATAGGTGGCGATGTCGGCTTTCATATTGGGCCACCAATATAGCTTCTTCATATCTTGGTACATCTTGTCGGAACCCGATGTTAAGCCTTGTCCATAGCACAGGTCAAAACACTTGTTAACAATCAAGTGCTATGTCGGCTTTCTGTGGGGCCTCCAATACAACTTCTTTGTCTGATACATTTTGTCGGAAAACGGATGAATAGTGTACTTTGATTATGGGATTGTGATGGTATTTCAGTCCGCAAATCGCCATAACAAGGTAACCAACTTCTGCCATTTAGGCACAGGGTTCCATCCGCACGTGGTTCCAACTTTTGTTCTCTACGCTTCTGGAAATTTAGCATTTTCAACCAACATTCCCCCAACGTCTTCACTTTTAATGTTCTCGGGTTTTCGCGCTTCGGTCTGAGCATTTAAGATCTGTTTGGGAAGATCCAAACTAATAGTCATAACCAAGGCTCGAACTCTTAGCGGTGGTTCTCGTTCTTTCCTGCTTAAAGCGTCAGCAACAACATTTGCTTTCCCCGGGTGATAACGAATATCGCAATCGTAATCACTTAACAACTCCAACCATCGTCGTTGCCTCATGTTCAGCTCTTTTTGATCTAGAATGTGTTGCAAACTCTTGTGGTCGGTGAACACTGTACACTTGGTTCCGTATAAATAATGTCTCCAGATCTTGAGAGCAAATACCACTGCACCAAGTTCTAAATCATGAGTTGTGTAGTTTTTCTCATGAATCTTCAACTGTCGTGATGCATAAGAAATCACTTTTTCTCTCTGCATCAATACAGCGCCCAAACCTTTCTTCGAAGCATCGCAGTATGCGATGAAATCTTCGCTTCCTTCAGGTAATGCAAGGATTGGTGCACTGCACAACTTTTGCTTTAACAGTTGAAAAGCTGCTTCTTGTTTATCGCCCCATTCAAACTTAATCTTCTTCTGGGTGAGCTTGGTCATCGGTTTTGCAATCTTCGAAAACCCTTCAATGAACCTTCGATAGTATCCAGCAAGACCCAAAAATTGTCGAATCTCCGTTGGTGACTTAGGAGATGTCCAATCCTTAATGGATTCAATCTTGGCTGGATCCACATGAATTCCTTCACTATCGATCACATGTCCTAAGAACTGTACCTTAGGAATCCAAAATTCACATTTGGAAAACTTGGCATACAACTCTTCCTTCTTAAGCAATTCCAAGATCTGCTTGAGGTGTTCTTCGTGTTCTTTCTTATTCTTCGAATATATCAGGCGATTTAAACTTAATTCATGAAATCACAAGCA
Organism: Tanacetum coccineum; assembly: GCA_026074375.1. Lineage (NCBI taxonomy): Eukaryota > Viridiplantae > Streptophyta > Magnoliopsida > Asterales > Asteraceae > Tanacetum > Tanacetum coccineum. The sequence continues at coordinate 21,751 of BQNB010066055.1, read as the reverse complement.
AACGCGTACAACACTAAAAATAAATAGTACATTTATCGACGTCGTCAATGACCTAAAAACACAGGGTGTTATAATATCGTCAATAAATACAATCACGAATTTATCTAGATATGGTTTGCATACCCGATTCATAAGGTCCATGAATACGGCATGTGCGTTTGTCAAACCAAACGGCATAACTTGAAATTTGTAATGGTCATAACGAGTTCTGAAGGCAGTCTTCGGAATGTCTTCTTTTCGAACCCTCAATTAGTGATAACCTAACCTTAGGTCAATTTTTGAGTAGACACTCGACCCTTGAAGCTGATCAAATAAATCATCAATTCTTAGGAGCGAATAACGGTTCTTTACCGTTAGTTTATTCAATTCCCGGTAATCAATGCACATCTGAAATGATCCGTATTTCTTCTTGACAAACAAGACCGGAGCTCCCCAAGGTGAGGAATAGGTTCTTTTAATGCCTTTGTCGATAGCTCTTTCTGTGCCTCAGATTAACTCTTTCATTTCGGGAACGGCGCCAAATCGATATGGTGCCCGTGCTTACAGGTGCTAAAGCACCAGGTACCAAATCAATTTGAAACTCCACTTGTCGAGTCGGGGGAAGACCCGGCAAGTCTTCAGGAAATACTTCAGGAAAGTCTTGAACTATTGGTACGTTCTCAAGTCGCTTCTTCTCCGACTTGTCTTCACCCTCTTTTGTAGTGACATGTGCCAGAAAGATAGGAAACCCTTTTTCCATGTACTTCTGCGTTTTAGTGCAAGAAATGATGTTTAATCGTGTCACATTTCCCTGGGTACTTCCACTCCACCGTGCTATGATTTGTTTTTATTTTTCCAGGGAATGCGACAAATCTTCTCGGGCACACACAATGACGCTTGATACTTCTCTCAACCAATCCATACGTTTATGGATCAAAAAATACCAAGTTCTACAGGCATTAAGTTTACGTTGAATTGGTGGTTTAGGAAGTTTAATGTGCAACCCTTAAGTATAGTGTTTAACCCGATTATCCTCCCGTCAGCTAGTTCGACATCATAATAGTGATCTAGGGTAGATGGCGTGATGTCAATCTGGGAGCTAAATGCAGTAGATACAAAACTTCGATCGGCACCCGTATCAAACAAGATATAAGCATAGCGGTTGTTTAGAAGAAACGTACCCGCAACGACGTTGTCTGGATTTGCCCTCGCATTTAAACCACATATACCTCTTCGTGAGCCGGTCATTCCCAGCTTGATTACCACGGTTGCCTTTGTTGTTCTTCATTCTTGGACAATCCTTTTTGAAGTGTCCCTGAGCTCCGCACTCAAAACAAGTAGGTTTCTGACCCGATCCGGTGCCCTTCTGGTTGTTAATGTTGTTGGCATTTCCCGTACCCCTACAGTCACGGGCGATGTGACATTATGTGCTTGCATTTATTGCTCTTGGGAGCACACAAGGGACCTTCATGGTGGTAATTGCACTTTGAGCACAGGGGACTGATCCCCTATATGGTTTCTATCACCCGATCCAGCAGTGTGGCTACTACCGGTGTTTTGCCTCTTGATTTGTTGTTGTTGTTAATTTTGACTGTTTTCGGAAGTGTTTTCAACTTATTTTGTTTTCGCTTGTCTTTCCGCAATGGTATTGACTCCTTTGTCCATCGTTCAGTGCGCCATTTCAATAGCTCTTGCATTGTCTTTGTTTTGAAGCTATGATTGTTTCCATGGATCATGTGGGCAATTCCCGATATAACTATCATTTTCTGTCATGACTCCTCATGAACAATCCTCACACAGAGAAGTGCTAGTTCTTGAAAACGTTGGTTGTACTTGACCACATCCGTACATATCACTTTCAAGTTCCATAATTCCGCCTCAAGCTTCTTCATTTCGTTGCGTGGACATATTTGTCGGTCATCTTTACTTAGATCGACCAAGTAATTGAATATTGAATCATCATGTGTACTACAGTCATAAACATGGGAATTCCTCCTGTTAGAGCACTTGCTAAAAGAGTACAAGTAGCGAACTTGACCTGGTTTTCCACCGAGCAATTCTGCTTAATTCGGAAGACTAGTCTCCATCTTTCAAACCATTGGGTTAACTCAACTCTCCCTCAGTGCCCTTGAAATACAGAGGTTTGCACTTCATGAAATCCTGGTAAGTGCACTCTCGAGCAACGCATTCAGATCCCCTACACCCCGTTCCCGAAGAATGGCTATCAGTGCCATTCCTGGTTGCGTCACGTGCGGCCAGAGCGGCACTGACACCTTGATCAATCATAGCTTGGAGTTGGGCATTAGTGACCGTAGTGGTCTGTGGCTGGGGTTGTTGTGACCGGTGTTGACCTTGTGGCTCGTTTTGGGTGCATTTTCTTCAATCACAAGAATACAATATCCGTTAGATTTCATAAAATCATAACCATGACATGACATATCCATGATAATAAGTGAGCTACATCACACAGGAAATGTACATTGAATTGTATTTAACATTTGATATAACCAATTCGACCTCACTTTCATTCACAACAAATTCGATTATAAACATGACATAATACTCCTTATTCCATATTTAACTGGAAAAACATAATTGATTGGTTCTTGTTACAAAATGATCATAATGTTAGGTTACAACAAAAGGGAAAACTTAATAACCCTAAGCCCTTTACTAGCCGGGATTCACAAGGTAATAACTAGTAGGCTAAATACAAAACGGACTAGCCATAACCAATGTTAATCTAAGTTACTGCTACAGCCTCCCCTGGCAGCTCTGCCTGTGCGGACCCCTAGTGGGTCCCTGCTTGTCCTTGAAATGCAGTAACCTGCCCAGGTAATGCCATCACCAGTCCTGTAAAGCTGTCACCTGCCCTGCAGTGTGGTGGCCAGTCTGAAGTGGAATTCATCTATCTTTGTTAGGGTCTGCATAACAGTAATTGTTGAATTAATCTGCTACTGTCGAGTACCGATCTAGCAGTTTCAAACTCTCTTATCATAGCCTCATGCGGTATGTCTCTCTAGCAAATTCTGAATTCGCTCTTGTCTACTACGGTCGCTGACTGTAACTCTGTGATCTCTGACATTGTGCAAGAACTGTGGTGCGTAGTGACATACCTCAGCAAAGCGCAAGATCAACTACGCAGCGTAGAATTCCCCCCAGCTCTCTAGACATCCTAGCCTCAGTCTCCATCAAAAGACGTGTATGTGCATGTCCACGTCTATCTCTAAACAGCGTATTGACCCTATGCCAATAATGTGCTGGCTTGCTCGTGTCCAAACATCGTGTAGATCTCATCTGTGTCTCGCCTAACCATAGACTCAAAATCTCTCACGTGTGCACCCAACTCTGTGTCGGTACTAACTGGAGCTCCCTGTAGGGTCTCAACAATCTCATCCCATGAATCCGTGATCCCATATCCAACATATCTCTCTGGGTCACGCCTGATCTCCCTGTCCATAGTGGCAACAAAGCCGTAATCTGCCCTAAGACCTCCAGCTGGTCTAGCAGCAGCAGCGGCGGAGCTCTCTCCTACCTCATAACTGGGACCAAGAGCTATACCTAACCTCTTCCGAGGTGGTAGGTTAACCTCGGGTCTATCCTCTCTATGACTGGCAGAGGGTAACAACAATGGTGGTAATGAAGTAGGAGCTGATGTGGGCATGGGTGGTGGTGCATCTGGTCTGGTGGGGGAGAGTATGAAGGGTGGTGGTAATGGTAGAGAATGGGAAGTAGCTGCAGCCTCAGCTCTCATCCGAATCATGGCAGCTCGATAGCCCAATGAACGAATAGGACTAGGAGGTGGTGCTGTCAATACAGGTGAGGGTGGTGATAGTGGGAAAGGAATCTGGGGTGGTGATGAAGACCATGGAGATAGTGGTGATGCTGGTGGGGAAGATATAGCAAGCAGTCTGGCAACCTCAGAATCAGACCATGCTGGTACAGGTAATGGCTCTGGAATAGTAATCCTAGCTGTCATACGATATGCAGGGTGAGGTGGTGGTGTGGCCGCAGACTCATCAGTCTCAAATGGCTCAGTCTCCTCTGCAGACGGGACAGTAGCTGGTAAAGCAACAACTACAGGATAGGCAGGAGCTGAGTGCTCCTCCTCCGCCTCCTCATCAACCTCAACATCCATCTCATCATCCTCATCCTCCTCATCTGCATCAATGTCCATATCATCGTCCTCATCCTCCTCGATGTCCATCTCATCATCTCCGTCATCTCCTCCATCAGCAGGATAGTCGATAGGATCCTCCTCAGGGTCCTCATCGTCATCCTCCTCCGGATCTGCCTCAGGATCAGACTCCGGAACATCATCAGGTGAGTGTGCCATAGGTGAGGCGTCCTCAGCATATGGCTGGTCCCCCGCAACGATCTCGTCATCAGCAAGCTCTGGACCTGGAACATAGTCAGGTGAGGGTGGTGCCTGCTCAGGCTCCTCTGGGCCAGGACATAATCTGAGAGGTGGTGCCTCTGAAGAGCGGCCTCTGCGTACGGGTCCTCTAGAGCATGTACGAGTGGCCGACAGTAACATCATGATCAACGGCTCGTGGTAACATGTAAGGTGGCTCGAGTAACTCATGATCATCGGCTCGTGGTGAACCTATATCGGATAGGTCCTCATATAGACTGGATACTGTCGTATGCGTGATCCCCGATTCCTCAGAATCTGACATGACTAAATCTGAAAATCCAAAGATAGCTTATATTAGTATTCCATATAAGACTCTTATAGTAATATACATTTATAGTTATAACATGTATATTAATTATGAATGCATCTAGTCCAACCAACTAATGCAACAAGTAGTGTATGCATGAATGTATGCACATATGTATGTCCCGTGTAAATCCCTTTGTTATAAAAACACTCTTGAAAACGGTTATAGTCCAGCAAAAACATTTGACCTGGTTCTCTATAACCTTGGCTCTGATACCAATCTGTAACACCCCCAAATTGGGTCGCAGCGGAATATGGGTCCGGGGCGTGTTACTTTATGGATCAACAACACAAGAGATATATAGAACGACCAAAAAGTCGTTTGAAAACGATACATTGGATTTATCACAATATTTGTTACATAAGCCCGAAGCTTAACTTGTTCACTTAAATCAAAATACAAAGATTTTCCGCCCATAACAGTTAACAAAATGAAATGCGACAAAATCTTTAATGCAAGACATCCCTATCAAAACCACCAATGTATCCATCGCACCTTGTGCTTATTGATCCCCTGAAAAGGATAGTCCTCAGGATAGATTGCTGGAAACTGTCGTAAGCGTGATCCCCTAGTCCTCAGAATCTGACTTGCTAAATCTGAAAATCCAAAGGTAGCTTATATTAATATTCCATATAATACTCTTATAGTAATATACGTCTATTGTATAACAAGTATATATAATTACTAAAGCATCAGTCAACCAACTCAATGCAGCAAGTATTGTATCATGTATGTATGCACATATGTATTCCTGTGAAATCCCTTGTTAATAAAAACAACTCTTGAAAACGGTATAGGTCCCGCAAACATTTGAACCTGGTTCTCTATAACCTTGGCTCTTGATACCAAAACGTAACACCCCCAAATTGGGTTCGCAGCGGAATATGGGTCCGGGCGAGTAACTTTATGGATCAACAACACAAGAGAATATAAAAATAACGACCAAAAGACCGATTGAAAACGATACAATTGGATAAATCAAAGACATTGTTACATAAGCCCGTAGCTTAACTTGTTGACTTAATCAAATACAAAGAAATTTCAGCCCATAACTATAACAAAAAATGAAATGCGCACAAAATCTTAATGCAAGGACATCCAAATCAAACCCACCAATGTAACCATCGCAACTTGTGCATAATTGATACCCACTGAAAAACATTGCTTTAAAACGTCAACAATATGTTGGTGAATTCATAGGTTTTGTAAATCATATATGTAGACCACAAGATTTCCCCAATGTATGATACTGCAACAGATCAGATATCATATAAATTAATTACGATGCACTAATCTCATGACACTGATGCTAAGACATGTATGGATACCAAATTAATGGCCTACATTGCCCGTTGGTGAATGTTCTAACCCGCAACATCCTTTATTTTTCGACATGGTATACGTATCGTTTGTCTAGTGATAGCGAATCACCCGACACGGGGGTTGTCCAAAACCCAATAGATAATTTATAACATTCGCGCTCAACAATAAACAGTTCATGAAAAATGGGCCTCAAGATATGGTTAATCGCTACTTAGGCAACACGTATCTAACATGAAACTAAACTCACTTGTGTCCAATTGTAAGCATTGCATGTTTTTCCACCCCCAAAAACTTTGTAAAACAAAAGTATGTAAAACGGTGGGGCTAAGACTCAGCTTGAGGAGAAATGCTAATGTATCAACAAATAACGTGCCACGATGAATTGATCAACTGCAATCCCTAATTAAATTAAGGTCGTGTAAGTACTCTGAGTACTTAGTCTAAAACAACATTGAATATAATACTAAAAGTTTGTTACATTGTACTATCGTCGGATGGAGCTATATCATAATTAAAAGAGGTCTTGACATGAAGTTCGAGGAGTTAGGAACACCTTTAAATCGAAATCAAACAACTCGCTGAAGCGCCATCCCAAGAGGCCACATTATGAAACTTCGCCTATAATATAGTACATTGATAACCACATAATATCTATAAGCTCGAAATCACCAACTAATTGGTTTAGAAAAATTGTGTTTTAATAATGTTAAATAAAACGTTTATAATTACTAGATTAGTTAAAAAACTAAGCGTACATTTCGCGTTTTAAGCCCGATTCTCCCCCCGCGTTTCCTTAATGTCCATGCTTTTTCGTATTAAGAAACGGTTATGCAAAATTGACATTTCAATTCCGGACCTGCTGGTGAACCAGAAACTTTTACTGTTTCACATCAGACGTGAGCTTTATAAAAATCCCGTATATCGTCGTACGTAAAACCCGTAATGTCGTATTTTATTAATTTCGTTATATCTAAGCTCCGTTTTTTTAACGATTCTTGTCGAGACGTTCTCGGTATATGAAAGTTTCTATATATTTATGAGGTTTAACAAAAATGTAAACTTTCTGTCATGAAGAGTAACTTTCAAAAAATAGTTTATAAAATATTATTGTCGTAAAAAACTCGTGAGACTGAAATTCATAACTCGTTTCGTTATTAATTGAAAAATAAATACGATTCTTAATCATTTGGAATCCTAAAAATATGTATTATTTGTTAAAAATACTAAGAATGTGGTTGTGGTGGTTAGCACCCTTGCTGTTTGTAATTTTTATAAAAATGTTTTTATAAAAATTTACTTACGACGTCGTTTATTAACGTATAACTCGTTTTTAACGTAACTTTTTCGTTATTAATCCGTTTAACAAGTTTCTTACTTTTTCGGAATCGTCGTGAAATGTATTATCTTATAAAAATATAAAATAAATATGTAAAAATTCGGATTTGGGACAGAATGTTTAGGCTTGTTAGTTAAGTCCATTTATGATCTTTTCTTTATACTTTACTACTTTTGTATTTTACCACAAGTCTCATATATCATATACTTTATAAATCATACATATATGATGTGTCCTTTGTCCATAATAGTCCTTAAGTGTCCAAGTTACCAAGGTTAATCAATTTATGATAATACTTAAGATCATAACTTTACTTAAGAAATCTCTTATTTACTAGTTTTGTAAATAATCATTTTTACATATAACCAAGTGTGTACAAGTGCATTTCTTTCCATATGACCTTATTTTAGTGTTATATTAACATGATTTAAAAATCGCATAATCAAATTAACATTTCTTATGTATTTCTTTAAGGTTGAAACATATTATGTAGTTATGAAAACACTTAATTTTACTCATAATCATGTTTACTCCAAAACAATATGATACAACATTTTCTCATCCATTTTAACATGATGTATATAATATCACAACATATATAAAAGTGTGTAAAATGATCATTTCAAGTATATATCTCATTTTCATGATTAAAACCTAAATGGTGATTTAAGCTAAAATAGAATAAACATATACATAAAATGAGAATTATAAGAACCTAAAGAGTTTAAATAGACCTTATGATGTGAGATGATGATGATAATTAAGTGATAAACCCTTGTTTAATCACAACCAAAGGCTTTGCCACAAAGAAACCTACTTTACCGTTTAATAGAAACCCTAGCTTCCTTTTTCTTGATTATAACTTGGAAATGGTTAACCAATGCTTGCAAATGCCTTAGTACATCTTAGGATATGTGTATATAGAAGTGTAAGGGTTGTAGAAAATTTTGTATGGATTTAGTTGGGTGGTTGTTTTGTGCCGTGGCCAAAGAGAGAGCAAAAGAGAGGTTTTTGTGAATTTTTACCAAGTGTTTTGTGTATATGTGTAATCCTTTCTAGAAATCGCATGTATATAAGATGAAGATAGTCCCAAAAAGATGCAAAATAGTTAGTCAAGGAACATGGTATGGCCTTTAGGGATGGTCCTTAGTCAAGTAAGCTAGGTATGGAGCATCATTAAAGAAGTAAGGTGTTCATTTGACCAAGTTGCAAGACTTATCCAAAATTATCATGTATATATTCATATATGTTGTATGAATTTCGGCAAAACAAAGATAGATATGATATATTTATGTAACTTTTATTTATTGGGTATAAAAGTGGGTATTTGTTGAAGCGTAGAAAAGTTTTCGTGGTTCCGGGAGTGCCTAAACGCAATTTATCGCGAAACGTATACACTTAACGTATCCGATAAAAATAAAATGAACAAAGTTAATAATTATTCTCAAAATAATTATATAACCCTTGATTGATGTAAACATTTAATTGTTTGGTGCCCGTTTACATTGAACGCTAATTTTTGGCGTACGCGATTTAACTTAACGTTTACAATTTTAAGCAAACATGTACAATAATAAAAATAAATAGCACATTTATTGACGTCGTCAAAGACTTGAAAACACAGGGTGTTATACTTTTGCTTAATTTCATGGTTTTAAATTTGAAATATTTGTTTCATCTTCAATCAAATAAATGTTGTCTCTGGTTTTTAAGTTTGATTTGTTTATTTTGATATCTAAGTGTCACACGATTTTATTTTTAATCACTCGATCATCTTTTATGAAATTAATATATAGTATACATATTCGACTATATAAAACAGAATCATTTTCATCATCCATCGGTTGTAAAAAATGATAAGAAATGCTTTCGTAAAAAAAGATAAATAAGATGGATAAGGTTGATAAACAAGATGCATGTGTCGTATTACATTTCTTAACAAAACAAAATAAAATCTCGACTTTTTTTTGTGCAAAGGTGAATTATATTAATAAAACATGATAAATACATCAAGATACTAGAAGAGAAGAATAGACATGCCTATACTTCTCTTAATACTTCCTACTGAATGCTAAGACAAACTAAACAATAGACTCATACAATACTTAACTATCTCAGATACAAGTAAAACTCAGACAATGCTTTGCAGATATATTCCAATATAGATCCATTCACCTTTAAGGCACTACACCATACTCTCTTGACTACATTTCCACCAACATTCCAGATACAAACCACTCAGTCTCCATAATGATTTGTATCTGAAATGCAGTGGCATTATCAAGCAGAGTATAGCTCCCATTCACACATAATGAGGGGCTATACCATTAAGGCTACATTTCCTCTTCGTTTTCCCCTAAGTACAACCAACAGCTACATCCTCATTAGCATGACTTAGAAACAAAGAGGGAAAGGCATCACCATAACAAGAACACCCACCCTCATTCTGACCCATCCTTACCTCCTATGACTGTGTATTTGGAGGACCAAGAGATTCTTTACCACCCTACATACACAGTCCTCCTAGACCATTGCCCTTCTTAATAGATTGCCCTTCCTTATGGTACATCCTACTAAATTAGACCTCTCACAAACCCATAGATTTAACCAGTTCCTACCCATAGCCAAACTGGAGACTTAAATGGGTCAATGTGAGTACAATCATACCAGAAGGACTCCAAGTTATTATTAAAAATCTATTGAATGGTCTGTAATGATAAAACTGGCACTTTGGAGCATTAGATCAATAATTGCCAATGCAATGAGCCTTCTGCCAAACACTCCTTTAATGATCTTGACAGTAACTTGAATTTATTCCCCATTCATCAAAAACTTTTTTAACAGCAGCAGTTCTTTTCACATTCAAACTAGCAAGCTTCCATCTAATTTCATCTTTCACAATCTTTATTAATGTCTCCTCATCTCTGCTACCTTTCCTGAAAGTTCTTGGGTTCCTTTCATTCCAAATCATGTAAATACAAGCAGCAACTCCAATCTTTTTCAAAATACTTCTAATATTGTTGTGCTTATTTGAACTTTGTAAGTGCTCAATTATATCATTCCATTCATTATTTACTTGATCAAGTTTAATCATCGCTTTAACGTTACTCTAAAATTTCTTGGAATAGCTGCACTGGAAGAATAGATGTGGAATAGAGTCACTGATTTCATCACAAAGAGAACAAGACAATGTAAAGCCAGTGTTCCATTTAGCCATAATGTCATGTGTTTGCAATCTTCCATGTAGAGCTAGCCACATAATAAAGGTGTGTCTAGGTGTGTATTGAGAAAACCACGCTATTGTATGCCATGATACCTTTGGATACTCAGTTCTCACACTCTTCCATGCTTCCTTAACACTAAACTTCTTCTGTTGCCCTGTCTTACTAATCAAAGCAACCTTATCTGAGCTATCATTTAGAGATGGAACTTGTATTTTTTTTAGAACAGGAAACATATCCAGCCATTCACTTGGCCACTTCCATTTATCCTCTTCAATAAGCTCAGCCACACTATTATTGTTAGGAATTAAGGGCTTCTACAAGTTTCTACTGCTGGTTCAACTTAGTACTGCCAAGAGAAGACTTAGTACTGCCAAGCTAAGTTAGTACTGTTAGTGTTATAGTTAGTACTGTCAGTATAAAATATTAGTTCTATTAGTCTATTAATACTGTTAGTCATAATAATTAGTACTGCTTATGTGATATGCATGAGATATATTAGGAATAGATATGCATGATCATGTAACGCGTTTTGTAAGCCCATTAGGGTTTCCTTGGTATATAAAAGGAACCCTATGGCATAGATCTAGATAATCATGTTTTATATAGTTTTCATAGCAAATATAGTTAGTATTCATAGTTTCAAGGTTATTTTGTAACTTTGATTGTGTTTAATATATTGAAAATTTAAGATCTTGTTTTACTGTTTCATTGTTCTTATTAGTATTACAAGCTAGATTCCGCATAGTTTCTAGTATTTACAATCTTAGTTTCTACTATAGTTGTTTTGGATCTATCCAACACAACTAAGCTTTAACAAGCTAAGTAAGATCTATTCAAAAGGGATCAACAAGTGGTATTAGAAGAACACTACATCTATACAAGATCTCATATTCAAAGAGAAGATGGAGTCACAATTAGAAACTACCCAAATAGTGTCTGCACTAAAACTTCCAGTACTCAAAACTGGAGACTATGATCTTTGGAGCATGAGAATAAAGCAATACCTTACTCATACTGATTATGCTCTTTGGGAGGTTATTGTGAATGGTGATGCACATGCTATTGCATCAGCTAGTGCTGGTACTGAAGGTCCCATTCCTCCTAAAACTGCTGAACAAAAGCTAGCAAGAAAGAATGAATTAAAAGCAAAAAGCACTATGTTGTTGGCCATTCCTGATGAGCACCTATTGAAGTTTCATGGAATCAAGGATTCAAAGACCTTATGGGAAGCAATCAAGGCCAGGTTTGGAGGCAACAAAGAATCAAAGAAAATGCAGAAAACCATTCTGAAGCAGCAATATGAGAATTTTGCTGCATCAAGATCTGAAGGACTAGATAAAACCTATGATAGGTTTCAAAAACTCATCAGCCAATTGGAAATTCATGGTGAAGTTATCTCTCAAGAAGATGCAAATCTAAAGTTGCTGAGAAGTCTACCATCAGCATGGAAAAATATTGCTTTAATCATGAGAAACAAATCTCATCTAGACACATTAAGCATGAATGATTTGTATATTAATCTGAAGGTGTATGAATCTGAAATTAAAGTCCAATCAATCTCGAGCTCAAACTCTCAGAATGTGGCTTTTGTATCTTTAGAAAACACTAGCAGTACTAATGAAGAAGTTAATACTGCTCATGAAGTTTCTACTACTAGTTCACAAGGAAAAGCTTCTTCCTCAACTTATGCTAATGACGTCATGATTTCCTTCTTTGCTAATCAATCTAATAGTCCACAATTGGACAATGAAGATCTAGAGCAGATTGATACTGATGATATTGAAGAGATGGATATCAAATGGCAGGTGGCCATGCTTACCATGAGGGTAAACCACCAAAATAAATTTACTCACCCACACCCTAAAAGGAATTTTGTTCTAACATCAGTTATAACAAAGTCAGGACAAGTACAAGTTAATACTGCTAAGCAAATCTCTCCAAGAGCAGCAGCATCAATTAGTACTGCTGGGCCTGTTAATACTGTTACCCCTAAACCAAATGTGAATGATGCATTACCCATAACATATTCTTATTTTAAAGCACATCCACCTGTAAAAAGGGCTTTTAACAAAAAATTAGCAGCTAAAACCAATAAGTTTAATGAAAAACTTAATACTATTAGGGTTAACAATGTAACTACTTCTGGGCCAAAAGTAGTAGTTTAGATGCTTTGTATATCTCTCTCTATATATATCTCTATTGATAGTTAGTCCCTCAGCATGCTGGATTTGGAGACCAACATGAAATGTTATTGACCATACCTCCAAAGACAGTGGATCATACATGTTTAAAAGATTTAACTATGTTGATCTACAAGGCAGACTTAAGTCAGTAATGACTTGGGTCCCCAAGAGAAACTAATTCTCTCATTCTTAGTGCAGGGTAATCCACAATATACTTTACAAGATCAATGAATCTTTAACAGTGGATGCTCTAGGCATATGACTAGAAACAAGTCATTTCTTACTGATTATCAAGAGGTTGATGGTGGATTTGTTGCATTTGGACGAAGTCCTAAATGAGGTAAAATTACTAGAAAATGTAAAATTAGGACTGGGAAATTAGACTTTGAAGATGTATACTTTGTAAAGGAACTTTAGTTTAATCTTTTCTCTGTCTCACAAATGTGTGACAAGAAAAACAGTGTTCTTTTCACTGAGACTGAATGTCTTGTTCTATCTCCTGACTTTAAGCTACTTGATGAAAGTCAAGTCTTGCTTAAAGTTCCCAGATAGAACACAATGTAATAGTTATTGATCTAAAAATGTGTTTCCGTCAAGAGGTTTGACTTTGTTTAAATATTTGCAAAGGCTACAATAGATGAGTCTAATTTATGGCATATGCGGCTTTGGTCTTAAAACTTTAAAGACTAGGAATCAAACTATGAGGGAAAATCTTATAAGATGAATTGCCTTCCAAAAAGGCTTTTTTAAATTACCATAGACTTTGTGTTGCTTGGTCAGAAAGGGAAACAACACAAAGCCATCTTGTAAACCACCAGCTTGTGAGCTCTATCATCCAGAAAAAACCCTTACAAATGTTGCATATGGACTTATTTGGCTAAAACATCTGTACGGAGTATAAATCAAAAGATATAATTCCGTTGTTGTACTGATAGAACTAAGTAGGTTTAAAGTTGGGTTTTCTATTTGGCCACTAAGGATGATACTATGGGAACCCCTTTAAAACTTTTATATTAACTACTGGCATAGAAACCAAATAAATCATAAGGTTAAAATCATCATATGTGATAAATGGAAACTAAGTTTAAAAATAATGACATGAATCAAGTTAAGTGGGATGAAAGGGATTAAGAGGAGTTTAGGTTGCCAGAACACCACAAACCAAATAAAGAAGCTGAATAAGAAAGAATATGACACTAACAAGAGACAGCTAGGACTATGCTTAGCAGATTCATTATTAAACCTACTACAATTTTTGGGCAGGAGTAGTTTAGTACTGCATACTCTCTGCTTGTTTATGTTCAGAAATAGGGTTTAAGTGACCAAAGCCTCAACAACAAGACACCTTATGAACAATTAAATGGCAAGACCTACCTAGGTAAAGATGTTTAATGAGACCCTTTTGGGTGTCAAGTGCACTATTCTTAATAATATACCTTAGAACTCCTAGGGCAAAAATTTGATGGTAAAAGAAGGCTGTGAGGGGTTCTTTGTTGGATACTCTATAAATAACAAGGATTTTAAGTGGTATTTTTTATACACTAGAACTAGGAAGGTAGATGAAAACCCTGTACATAAACCTATCTCTTCTTCTTGAACACAAACCCATGTGATTACAGGAGTGGACCCAGATTACTCTTTTGATATTGATTACTAACAAACTTCCTATGAATTATGAGCCAGTACTATAGGGAATCAAACAAATAAGAATGGCAAGGTATCAAGGATAATACTCAACCATATATTCTGTTCTGGGCTTTATAAACCTTTAATACTTTATGACAAAAATTACAACAGAACAGCCAAAGTTGCTGATGATGCTAGTAAAAGACTAATGAAAAACCAGCAAATAGAGGAGAAAAGAAATGTTTAAACGAGAAGGAAGGTTGAGCTCAACTAAAGAAGATGACCAGAATATGCCAAGAATTCAGAGCTGTATTAGATATTTACTTGTTTAACACCAACAGAAGAAAGTTAAAGCTAACAAACACTAAAATGAGATATTAATACTAATAGTCAATCTGTTAGTACACTACTGCTAATAGCAAATTTACAAAAGAGTTGAATGAACTTCTTAACAGATCCTCTTTATATGCCTGCTATTTTTAGGAGGATACTGCAGAACTTCAAAATAATACTGGTATCGTTTTAGAGTGGTTGCATATGATGATGAAGATAGTGGGTGTGGAGGTGCATAGCGACCTTAACATAACTTGGAAACCAACCATGAATGTGTCCATATTCCTATTCCTCACCAACCCAAAATTCCCACAAGGATCATCCTAAAGACCAGATCATTGGAGACATAAATTTAGCTACTCAAACAAGGAGGATGACCAAGATTTCTGAAGAACTTGCTATGGTTAGTTACATCAAAAAGCAGAGGAGAACAAATCACAAAGATGATCAAAACTGCTTAGTTGCCTGTTTTCTCTCACAAATAAAACCCAAGAAGGTGACACAAGCTTTACAAGATCCAAGCTAGATAAAAGCAATGCAAGATGAGTTGCTACAGTTTAGTTTGTAGAAGGTTTAGAGATTGGTTGATTTACCCAAAGGCAAGCATGCCATTGGAACAAAATGGGTCTATAGAAACAAGAAAGATGAGAGAGGGATAATAGTTAGAAACAAGGCAAGACTGGTTGAATAAGGTTACAACCAAGAAGAAGGAATTGATTATGATAAGGTTTTTGCTCATGTTGCTAAGATAGAAGCAATCACGTTATTTTTGGCCTATGCATCATTTATGAGGTTTATTGTGTACCAGATGGATGTGAAGAGTGCCTATTTATATGGTACTAATGAAGAGGAAGTGTATGTGTGCCAAACTCCTGGCTTTGAAGATCCACAGTTCCTTGATAAATTTTATAAGGTAGAAAAAGCTTTATATGGTCTACATCAGGCTCCTAAAGCCTGGTATGAGACCTTGTCTACCTACTTATTAGAAAATGGATTTAGAAGAGGGATCATTGATAAGACTTTGTTTATCAAGAAAGACAAAGGTGATATCCTGTTAGTACAGGTGTATGTAGATGACATCATCTTTGGGTCTACAAAGAAGTCTTTATGTGTTGAGTTTGAAAGTTTGATGCATAAGAAGTTCTAGATGAGTTTTATGGGGAGCTCACTTTCTTCTTAGGGTTGCAGGTCATGTAGAGAAATGATGGAATCTTCATCAGCCAAGACAAGTATGTGGTTGATATATTGAAGAGGTTTGATTTTGTTACAATGAAGACATCAAGCACTCCAATTAAGACTCACAAGGCATTGCTCAAGGATGAAGAAGCTAAGGATGTGGATGTTCATTTATACAGATCAATGATTGGATCATTTATGTACTTGATAGCTTCTAGGCCTGATATAATGTTTTGTTATTTTGTGCTCGTCAAGGTCCAAGTTACTCCTAAAAGTCTTACATCTAAGTCTCACATCTTTATGCTGTGAAGAGGATCTTTATATACATGAAAGATCAACCTAAATTGGGCCTTTGGTATCCTAGGGATTCACCATTTAACTTGGAAGCTTTTTCTGATAGTGATTATGTTGGAGCTAGCCTTGACAGGAAATCCACAACAGGAGGTTGTTAATTTCTTGGCAAAAGGTTGATTTCATGGCAATGTAAAAAGCAAACTATAGTTACCAACTCCACTACTAAAGCAGAGTATGTTGCTGCTACAAATTGCTGTGGACAGGTGTTGTGGATCCAGAATCAGATGCTTGATTATGGGTTTAATTTCATGAACACCAAGATTTACATTGATAATGAAAGAATGATTTGTATTGTGAAGAATCCAATGTTTTATTCTAAAACCAAGCACATTGAAATAAGGCACCATTTTATCAGAGATTCTTATGAGAAGAGGCTCATTCAAGTGATTAAGATACATACAAATCATAATGTTGCAGATCTTCTCACAAAGGCATTTGATGTTAGCAGGTTTAACTTTCTGATTGCTAGCATTGGATTACGTAATCTCTGAAGAATTGTTTGTTAGACTAATGATTAATATGTTTTGTAGATAGTATTAAGATAAATTTGGAAATAAAATTGGTGGTTGTAAGGTTAATGCTGCTAGGCAGGTTTTAGTACTGCTAAGTATAATTAGTACTGCTAGTTATACTTAAGACTGCTAGTTCAAACTGTTAGTCATCATTAATACTGTTAAACAAGAAAATACTTTGGGTTATGTATTCTTGGTTTTGGACTAACATTTACAAGCTAAGCATATTGAGTACATGGTATTGAATGCTTCACCTCTGAAGTATTGATTGAGGGGAGGCTAATTATGTCAATATGCAGTCAAGAATGAATGGAAGGACATGTAAAATCAAACAAAAGTGTATGAAGAGTCAAATACCAAAAAGAGGTCAGGACACTAAGATATCTCAGTCTGGTGGTCCCCCTAAAAAGGTTAGTGATGAGGCTGTCCATAAGGAGTTGGGTGACAGAATGGAAAGGGCTGCCACTACTACTTCTAACTTAGAAGTAGAGCATGATAGTGGTAACATCAATAGGACCCAATCCATGGAAACACTTAATGAGCCAATTCTTTATGGAATTGGTTCAGGTAGTGGTCCCAGGTTCCAAGATACCATATTAGGGGTGTAGATTCTCAAACTAGGTTTGAGACTACAACTAAATAGTCTAATGACCCACCTCTCTCAAGAGTTTATACACTTGGAAGTGGATAGGACAGCATGAAACTAAAGGAATTGATGGAACATTGTATAAAAATAGAAAGAGTAAATTGGTGAGAAAAAGAAATGAGAGATATAGTGAGATGAAAAAAAGAAAGAGAGTTGTGTGATATAGTGAGCTGAAAAACAGAAAGAAAGCTTATGAGAATTTAAATTTATGATGGAAATGCTTGTTGGAACAGAATTAGAGTTGATACTGCCAGGCATAAACTTAATACTGCCAGTATTAAGTTAGTACTGCCAGACATATCTTAATACTGCTGGGTAAAGTTAATACGGCTGGGCTTAAAGTCAGTACTGTTAGGCTAAACTTAGTATTGTTGGTTGACCGTTAGTACTGTTTGAGGCATAATAGAATTTCATTAATTAAAGATAGCCATTGAGATATTTCCGCCAACTACTTTGCTTATAGGTTTCCTTGATTTGGATAAATCTTGAACTTTCTTTATATATCATGATTTCTTCAAGATAAATACTCAATTTTATTCAGTCGGTCCAATCAAAAACCTTAAGTACTCTCTATTATCTTAATTACCTTTACCAAACATACATAATCTCATCCACAATCATAACCCATAACCCTAATCCCACTTTTCTAAATCGAATGACGAATTTGGACTTCTGTGACAAACACAATATGGTCGCCTTCTTGAAGAAACTAGAGGGAAGTAAAGGATCTCATCAGATAGTAGATTTTCTCAATTCACTCCATAATTAATATGGCTCTACTAGAAAATCCAACCATCTATGTTTCACTCATCCATCAGTTTTGGCAAACTGCTTCTGCAAGCACATCTGAGAATGAAGAGATGGAAATAACTGCTACCATTGATGGGAGAGTTAAGACTGTTACTAAAGCATCTATAAGGAGGCATCTCAAGCTAGAAGATTCTGATGGTATTAGTACTTTACCTAATACTAAAATTTTTAAGCAACTTGCTTTTATGGGGTATGTGTCCAATTTTGACAGATTAAATTTTCAAAAGGGATACTTTTCCCCTCAATGGAGGTTTTTGATTCATACCATCCTTCATTGTTTGAGTGCTAAGAAAACTGATTGGGATCAATTTAGTAGCAACATAGCCACTGCTATCATTTGCTTGGCCACAAACAGAACCTTTAATTTTTCAAAATTGATTTTTGATGGCATGTTGAAAAACTTAGATAATTAGTCTAAATTTTTAATGTATCCAAGATTTATATAAATCTTTTTTAACAAGCACAAAAGACAGCTTCTACCTCACAAAAGAACTTACATTACTCCTACCCTTACTCAAAAACTTTTTGGCAATATAAGAAGGATTTCTAAGGGTTATAATGGGGTGGACATTCCATTGTTTCCAACAATGCTTGTTCAGGGCCCAATTTTTTAGGGTGAAGGATCAACAGTCCCAGTTTAGTCCTACCACACACCCACCAGTGCTCCATCTACCTCATAACCACCAACTTTACCACCATCTATGTAAACAACCCATGTTGTAGAAGCGGCTGCTACCATGCCCCATGATTCATCTCTCCTAAGAGTTTACTCACTTGGAAGTGATGAGGGCAGTATGACACTTCATGAATTGATGGTTCTTTGTACCACATTGTCTAAAAAAGTGGAGAGTTTAGAATTCGACTTGAAGCAAACCAAACTGACATATGGTGCTGCTTACACTAAGCTCATCATGAAGGTAAAGAAGTTGGATAATAGAATTAAGTCTAGCAAAGCTAGAAAAAGGGTCAGACTTATTGTTTTAGAAGATGAAGGTGATTTGGAGGATCCTTCCAAACAGGGGAGGAAGATTGTTCAGCTTGATGAAGATGAGGGAATTAGTCTGGTACAAATGAGTGCACAGACTCAGGGGAGGCATGAGCATGATTTAGAACCTGATTTTGAGTTTACTGCTCCTGAAGAAGTTTATATTGCTGAGCATGATATTAGTACTGCTAATGTACCAGTTAGTATTGCTGGTGCAGAAGTTAGTACTGCTAGCCCTAAAGTTAAAACTGCTGCTGAAAGTTTAGTGTACATTAGAAGAAGTGCAACAGAAAGAAAAGATAAAGGCAAAGCTATTATGAAAGAAGCTAAACCTGTTCAGAAGAAAACAAAGTTGCAACTACAGCAAGAAAGACTTGGGTATGAAGAAGCTCTGAGATTGCAAGAACAACTTGATGAAGAAGAAAGGCAAAGGATAGCCATAGTTCATGAAGAAGCTAACACTTTCAATGTTGAAGAATGGGATAACATAAAAGCTTAAATTAAAGCTGATGAAGAATTAGCAAAGAAGTTACAAGCAGAAGAAAGAGGAAAATTCTTTGAAGTTGAGAAAGCAAGACTGCTTATAGAAATGATAAATGAAAAAAAGATTTGTTTGCCCAACAAAGAGCTGAACAAAGAAGGAACAAGCCCATGACTCTAGCTTAACAAAGAACTTACATGTGTAATTATATCAAGAATACAGGAAGTCACACTCTACAACAATTGAAGAAACTTTCCTTTGATGAGATCAAGGAGTTATTTGAGACTACAATGAAGAGGGTAAAAGATTTTGTTCCCATGGAGAGTGACAAATTAGTTCCTAAGATATTAACTGGAAGTTCTAAGAGAATTGTAGAAACATAACTTGAACATGAAGGGTCTAAGAGGCAAAAGACTAATAAAGAACAATCAGCTGAAGAGGAAAAGGAATTATCAGAAGAAGAGCTATAGAAATTGATGATGATAGTTCCAGTGAAAGAAGCCTATGTTGAAGCCCTACAGGTCAAATATCCAATCATAGACTGGGAGGTTTACCCTGAAGACACAAGAAAGTATTGGAAAATTACCAGAGTTGGAAATCATACAGAAGCTTATCAGACTTTTGATGATATGTTAAAGAAATTTGATAAAGATGACATGGATAAGCTATGGAGTTTGGTTCAAGAAAGATTCAGTTCAACAAATCCTACTAATAACAAAGAAAAACATTATGGGTTGAATTGAAGAGGTTATTTAAACCTAATACTGATGATATTCTGTGGAAGCTTTAGAGATATATGCATGATCCATTGACATGGATGTTATATGATACATGTGGTGTTCACCATGTATCTACAGACAGAGGACATGATATTTTCATGCTGGTAGAAAAAGATTATCCATTGTTAAAAGGAGTTCTAATGTTGATGTTGGTTAACAAGCCGTTAGTAGAATAATCTTCAGAGATGGCAAATGAACTTTTAAGGAAAATCTTTATACAAGCAAACAGATCAAGACAATAAGTGTTTAGAAGCATTCTCTCAACACAGAAGGTTTAATTTAGAAACTTGATGATTTGAAGGTAAATCACAAGTTTAGGGGATGATTGTTGGGAATTAAGGGCTTATACAAGCTTCTACTGCTGGTTTAACTTAGTATTGCCAAGCTAAGTTAGTCCTGTTAGTGTTATAGTTAGTACTGTTAGTTAAAATAGTTAGTACTGTTTATGTGATATGCATGAGATATATTAGGAATAGATATGCATGATCATGTAACGCGTTTTGTAAGCCCATTAGGGTTTCCTTGGTGTATAAAAGGAACCCTACGGCATAGATCTAGATATCAAGTTTTATATTGTTTTCATAGCAAATATAGTTAGTATTCATAGTTTCAAGGTTATTCTGTAACTTTGATTGTGTTTAATATATTGAAAGTTTAACAAGATCTTGTTTTACTATTTCATTGTTCTTCTTAGTGTTACAAGCTAGATTCCTCATAGTTTGTAGTATTCACAATCTTAGTTTCTATTAAAGTTGTCTTGGATCTATTCAACACAACTAAACTTTAACAAGCTAAGTAAGATTTGTTCAAAAGGGATCAACATAATCTTAAATAAGGACTTAGTCGTACGAGCGTATGTAATAAACAAAAACTAATAAAATATCCTTAATGTTTTGGCACTTTTAGTAACCGGGAGCTTTTATATATCGAGACCTCAAGATTATTAGAGCCTAAATAAGCCCAAGCCCGGTTTGTGGGTTTAGGGCATTAGGGTTTGCATTATTATAAATAGTGATACAATAATAAATTATAACCTACAGGATTTTCATTGTCTAACATGGTATCGGATCAGGTTTGATCCTCAGACCGAGGTGGCTATGTTAAGCCGCCTCCCTTACGCCACCCCATCAAACCCTCTCAACACTGATCTCCAAAATAAAACCCTAAAAAAATTCACCATTCAATCTATCTAGACGTGCTTAATGGTCTTGCTAAACCCAGACACAACAACCAAACTATCCAAAATGTCATTCAGACCCCCACAAAATGCATCTTTGTTA
>BQNB010066054.1:0-34710 GCA_026074375.1 Tanacetum coccineum | reverse complement strand
AATGCAGTAGGTTTAGAAAGTTTTAATTGTCCTTTGGTTTTGGTCAAATCTTTCATAAGCCTTTTAATAGTCATAGTTCAGCAGCCTTTCTAAATAAGCTCCCTTTAGCATTAAGTCCTGATTTTTAGATTATAAGCTCTTTAGGTATCCTTTTTCAGCTTAATTTAAGTTTTTAAGATCTTCTTCTAGCTTAAAACCTAGGCTGCATTTAGCCACTTTTGTCCTTTCAAAAAAAAACAAGTCAGCAGCTGCTGAGTGGATTCAGCACTTTTCTTTTACCTTTTAAATAGCTTAAATGATTTTCAAATTAAATTTTCTTGGCTATTTTAGATAGCCCTTAAGCTATACTTCAACCTCCTATAAGCCAGAAAGCCATAAGCCACTCTAAGGGGTTAAAATTAAGCCCAAAGTGTGTCCCCTAGCTGTTTTGCCTGCAGGTTTAGCCACCCTAGCTTATTTGCTTATTTCTTCTTTCTTCTTAATTCTATTGGGCTTGTCTTTGTTTAGTTAACTTAATAGGTTTAGGTTCCCCTTGTTTTTGCTTATTTCACTCTCCTTTAGCTTAATTTGCCTTAAAAAGTAGCCATAGTTAGCTTCTTTCTTGCCTTAGTGATAAATAGAGTAAACTGCCTTTTTAGTTGTTTATTTTGTGCTTATTAGTCAGACTTCCCTAGCTTATTTTGTGTTTAAACTAGCTTATTAGGTTAGGGTAGTAAACTTCCTTTGCTTATTTTCCATTTTTCCTAGCTTATTTCCCTTTAAGAGCCTAGCAGTTTAAGCATTCCCTTAGCTTAGTTCATAACTGCCCATTTTTGTGCTACTTTTCTGGCTTATTTTGTTGTTTTCTTTTGCTCATTCCTGTCCCTAGCTGGTTAACATACTTGTGTCTTGATTCATGTTTGCTTATTCCACCTTTTTCTTCGATTTAAGTGCTTAAAAATCCAAAAAGAAATAAGCATTTGTGCCTTAAGCTCTATAAGCATTCTGTCTGTTTCATTTTAGCATTTTTAAGCTTATTCCTTGTGATTCAAAAATAGTTGTAGTTTTAAAAAATGTTCACCTTTATGTGTTTAATAAGTTTGTAAAAAAAATGAAAAGGCAAGATGGGGAAGTAAGGGGTGAGCAGGGCTCGAACCCCTGACCTCAACCCATCTAAACCTTTATATCACACACCTCTACCGCTGTGCTACATTAGCTCATCCGGTAGAGGATTGCTTAATTAATTATTTAAGGGTTAACAAGCCCATTAAGCATTCAGCCCTTTTGGGCTTATTCCTGGCTTATTTATAAGCTGTAGGTTTTAGTTAGCAATTTTCCTAGGATCTTCATGTTATAAAGTATTTTTCTTAATTTTTCCAGATTTTATTAATTTAGTTTAGTATTTTTAATGATTAATTTTCTTTAAAACTGTTTTTTTAATTATAATAAATTAAATAAAAATCAAAAAAATAATTTTCTTTTTTAGAAAATTTTATTTTATCATATAGTATATAGGAAAAATAGAAAAACTTTCTTAAGGTTATTTTTGCAAAATTTTGATTTTTAAAAAACGAGATTAAAATCCCGTTCTCGTTTTCTTGTTTTTGAACTCAATTAAAACCACTCCGTTTTTTTTTAGTTTGTTAATTCTTATTTTAGTCACTTATAGCTTATTAAAAGTAAAAAATTCACTTTAGGTTTAAAATTCGATAAATTAGGTTTTTAAGTCGGATTTTTTACGATTCCGTTATCGGTTTTGAGTTTAAATCCTTTCTAGCTTACATTTTTAGGTTTAATTTATTCGTTTTTGCATTTTAATTGTAGAAATAGATAAAATAATCAAATCTTTGATCACTCAAGCATGATCCCCAAACCTCGACTCGATTTTCCATTCACGCCTCGTCGAGGAACAACGACCGGGTCCGGTTTTAAACTTTGTGGATAACGAAGTGAGAAACCGATACTTTTGGTAATACTATACTGCTATTATTGATACTATCCTATTTGTTATATATTTATATATTTATTTATATTTATAATTTTATATAGTAAAAGACTCATTCAAGGTTTTCCATTCACAAGTTTATTCATTGTTTTAAAATTACATGTGCCAAGCCTCTGTGCCATGTATTGGATTATGAATTGTGGCCTTTAGCAATGAGACAGGTTAAACTACCAGTCGGAACACATCTTTAGGTCAACACATATAAATGTTGTTCCTTTCTTGGAACTCTCTGCAATACCTTGACTTTCATCAGTCTTAAAGTCAGAAGATAAGACAAGATACTCAGTGTCAGTAAAAAGAACATTGTTCTTTTTGTCACAGATTTATGACACACTGAACAGGTTATACTTAAGCTTCTTACAAAAAGTACACATCATCAAAATCTAGTGATCATGTTTTGATTTTACCTTCCAAAAAACAAATAATTCTGCCTTTACCAATCACAGGAAACAAATCCACCATCATAGTCTTCATATTCATCAAGATAACACTTGTTTCCTGTCATGTGCCTGGAACAACCACTATTAATAACTGCTTTTTCCTTATACTCCTTCTGCTGTGGGTTGCCCTGCACATAAAATAAGAGAATTAGACTCTTTTGGGGATCCAAGCCATTATAGACTTGGATCTGCCTCGTGCATCAATGTAAGAATATTTCTTGAATGTAGTTGATGCACTACTGTTTTTGGCTTTCCAAACCCAGCATGCTGAGGCCTTAATAGCATTAGCCTTTTTTCCTTTATTTTTCACTTACTACTGCTCTATCCCTAGCAGTAGTATTTTTTACCCTGGAAGTATTAACATTTGTATTGATAAAACTATTCATGTTTGCATAATATCTGTTAAAAGGCCTTAAACTTTGTGAATATACTCTTTTGAAAGCATTTGATTTTGGTCTAGGGGGGAGGTTCACAATTGGAGTTGAGGCAGCAGTATTAATTGGTCTGATAACAGTATTAATACTGACACCAACAGTCTTAACATTTGCACTAGCAATATTAGTTTTGCCTGTCCTGGTTAATACTTGCTTGTGGAACAAAACTTCTTTTGGGGTGAGGGTGAGTCATTTTATTAGAAAAGTTCTTGTGATTCACCCTTCTTGAGTTGGTTCCAACATGGCCTTCAACCTTGTTGTCACACACATAATGAAGATGCTCAAAACTACCACAAACATAACAAGATTTATTAATCATTTTAAAGTCACTTCCTAGTATTTGGGACATAAGATTGTTCCAGTTTCTTTGGTTCCCTCTAGGATGGTGTTTGTTTTGTTTAGGTGCATCTGTTTCCCTAACAGTCTTAATAGATTTTATCTTTTCAGTGCTAGGTCTAACAATATAATCTATCTCACTTTCATCATCAGAGTTCCAATCCTCAATGATTAGAGCACTAGAGTTGCTCTCTAAACAACATTAGATTCAACTGTGTTGGAAACACCCTTATTTTCAACTGTCTTATTCCTATACTAGGATGTAACAAACGTGTAACATCTATTCTCATTCTAACTATTTCATCTATAAAAATGTTAGATCAGGTTTGCGCAGGTTTGAAATTCTGTTAGAGGTGGAGGAATGAAGGATTAATCCTTATCTGATCCAGACTTATCAGATAAATTCACAAAACTTTCTACTGCAGGAGAAGCTGCAATAGCTGCATTATATCCTAGTCCTGTTTTAAACTTGTTAATTACTTGACTTTCCAGTAAATCATTTAAAGACTTGGATTAATTTTAAAACTTCTTTAATGTTTGTTTTAACTGATCTCTTTCTTTTTCTGCTTTATCCAATTTCATTTTGTATTCCCTCCCCCCACCCCCCCCCCCCCCCCCCCCCCCCCCCCCCCTCCCCCATCTAAGGCATTATCTCTTAGTCTAACTTCAAGTTTTAAAACATTTATGCTCTCTTCAAACACAGCCTCATTTTTCTTATAGTGAACTAATCTAGCTTCTACTGATTCTAAACCTGCTTTATAAGATACTAAATTAAATTGAGACTTTTTGTAATCAAGACAAAACTCTCATATTGTTCTTTAAGGGTAGCATAAGTTTTACAATGTTTTAGACAAGAAATACTCAGGAATCTGAATAGAAGAAACTTTCTGAGCTGTAATGCCATCAATGCATAGTTTGTAGGTTGCTCTTCTTTAGCTTGGTAGCTCCAATCATATCCTCCAATTCCATCTTGAGCTATCAAGGCATTCTGAGTAGGAGTCTCCACTGTAATAGTTCTTGTATTATTCTCTCTTCCTTTGTTCTCCTGATTCCTTGGAAATCTACATTCTCTTGTAAAGTTTCCATTTTTATGACAATTCAGTAGCAGCACAAATCTTCAAATAGCAGTACTAAGTCCATCAGCAGTATAACCTTGTAGAAGCTCTTAATTCCCAACAAAGGGTAAAAAAGCTTTAAATTTTAGTTGATTATCTAGAATCTTTAAAAATTGACGTTGGATAATATGAATACTATGTTAAACATCAAAAATCTTGATGGAAATAGTGTACTAAAGCATGGAGGTTCAAAACAAGTTGGGTTCAAGCAACTTGGTCTTGGTGTTAAAACAGGAGTTCATGGAGTACATGCTCAAAGTGTTTGGTTTAAGGTGAGACTGCAAGGAACTCAAAAAACCATGAAGCTGAGGTAATTCAGGAAATTAATGATGATGCTTCAATAGCTCCTAAAAATTTTAAGGTTGAACAACTTGAAGTAAAGTCAAAAATAGATTGCAAGGTAAAACAGCAGGGAAAGGTACACCTTGGTATAAAGATGAGGGCAAACATAATTATAACCGGGGTACCTAGTCAAGGGGGTATAGAGGGTAATGTTACTTGAGGGAAGAAAGTGAAGGAGGTGTAAGGAAAGCTAACTTGGAAAGGTACAATGTTTGGTTATCAAAGTAATCCTGGTTCGAGGTTCCTATGTTTGGATACAGATGTTGAGTATCAGTATGGACTAAGACACACAACTAAGGTGGAAATTGTTAAAATATAATAAAAATTCTTAGTTGCCTAAAGTGTTAGTATATGTAAAGGGATTTAACTGCACTTAGTCAAACAGAGTAATGATTAGACCTAAACTAGTGGAAAACAACGTAACACGCAACATTTTTAAAATAAAAATCATAGTAGGTTAACCATTATTATGGTATTATCATATAATCAAAACAACACACAACGTAAGACTTCTTAAAAAATCACTTGTTTACGAAATTAGATTCCTATCGCAAGATCCATATACACCGACTCTTAATTAATCATGCAGATAATATAAACTATACATGACAGTTCATCTTGATCATGAGCTCACGTACTCATGACACACGTATCCTTCTTCCTTGATCTCTATGTCACACGATTCACAACAGGCTTACGAAACACACGAATGAACAAACTCTGGTCAAAGGGCAAATCAGTCTGGCCAATAACCTCACTAGCAATCAAACGAACCCTATAGCTGCTAGGCTCGATTCAAAAATACTAAGAATGAAACTTTGAGTGAATGATATAAACTATGCGGAATCTAGTTTATACCACTAAGAAGTATACTCAATGAAACAGTAAAGTATGTTTGACATACAGAAAGATATAACCAACACAATAAGCTTCAATATATTAATACGATCACTCTAATGAAGTGATAGGGTTTACAACCTTAAAGCTATGAATTCCAAGGAAAATTGATATCTAAAACCATAACCTAGGATCTCCTTTTATACACCAAGGAGTCCTTTACAATATAACTACAAATCTTTTAAACTTCTATAAGATATCAACATATCTTTTAAATATATAATCTTATACATATCTTCCTATCTTTATAGAATATATACTTTGAAAAAATCCATGCATATCCCTTCACACGTCTTTATCTTCATGCAGTCTTCAGTCTTCAACAGTATTAACTTCTTCTCAGCAGTATTAAGTTAGTACTGGCAGTACTAACTTTTGCTCTAGCAGTACTAACCACTTAGTACTGGTAGTTATAATCTGTGCAGTACAAACTCTTTAAGCTTGGCAGTGCTAAGTTGAGGTAGCAATATAAACTTTATAGAAAACCTTAACTCCCAACAATCCTCCCCTAAACTTATGATTTACCTCCAAATCATCAAGTTTCTTGAATTAACCTGTCAGAGAGGATTCTTCCAAACATTCTTCTACTTAGTTCTAATTATGTTTGTATGGGTTGTATACTATGCATAAACATTTGTAAATTGAAAATTCAATATCATTAAAAATAGAAGGCTATTATGCTTTATATGTAGTTAAGATTAAGATAAGATATCAACAATATTACATAAACGTTACTACATAATTTACATGTTAAACTTTATAAAAAATTTACACAATTAACATTATTATACATAATTTACAGAATAAACTTAAAACAAAATTTACATAAGAAATTTTATAACAAATATTAACAACTTCTAAAATAAACAATACACCTTATGGTCACAATCCAAAGGCGGCAACCAGGGGCGGACCTAGCATATTTTAGAGGGTGTTGAACAATTTTTTATGATTATTAGTACTAAGGTTACCTCACAAAAAAATTATTTGGAAAATTTGGGGGTTGCCCGTGCCCAGAAAAGACGTATTTTATAAAAAATTTACCCTTCGTGACCTAAAATAGGGTGTGGCCCGTGCCATACCCGGCTCCAATATGGGCTCGCCCCTGGCGACAACGGCTTATTCCAGCTACCCGGCAACAACGTCTGCTTTTTCCGGCAACTCAGCAGCGGCAGTAGCTTTTTTCGGTAAGTAATCGGCGGCGTCGTAAGATTTAAAAAAAACGTCACATGTTTTATAAAAACTTAGATCTACAAATATATTATATAGATCTATAATAAAATCCTCAAAACTTAATTTGCAATCGTAGATCTATAAAAAAAATGATATAAATATACACATATAGTCGTTTAAAAGTTGTTTAATTTTTAGATCTATAAAGAAAACACCAAAACAACATCAATACCTTTCGGTTATGGTAAGTTTGAGGCGAAGTGGTGGTGCCTCTGACGTGGTGGTTGGGATGTGGTGGCGAGAGGTGGTGGTCAGAGGTTGTGATATGGTGTTGCTGGTGATGGGTGAGATGAGAGATTTGATTAATGAAATGAGTTTTGTATGTACTGTGTTTTTTGTGTAGGTGAGAGATGAGATAGAAAATTAAAAGTAAATGTGGTAGGAGGGTGATATTTGTTATACTTTTCCATGGTGTGTTAATGCCTTCCAAAAATGTGAATTAGTTTCCATCGTGTGAATGAATGCCTTCCTAAAATACTTTAAGTTTTCACTTTTCAAGATTTGTAGGTTTCTCTATTATATGTACCAGAGATATGCTAGTTTTTCACTAAAATAATGTAAACTTTTAATGCATAAATCGGAGATGCTCTGAGAAGGGAAGTCATGCATTTTGTTTTTTCCGTTGTATCGTTTGTTGTACATCTTTAATTGGTTGGTTTGTGTTCTCACTTGGTAATTGTGGGCTCTGAAATAATCTCAATCTTTATCGAGTGGAGGGTTTCGTATATTTCAGTCAAGTCGTATAACATAAGAGATTATTTAATCATGAGGGCATATCTAAGTCAGTTCGTTCAAGTGATGTGATATATTTTAAGTCAAGTTTCAAGCCAAAGGTTTTGAAGCGAAGTTCTTAAGTCAAAATGTTTTGAGTTCAAGTGTTTTGTTTTCATATAGTGGTCGGATGTTAAATGGTCCAGTAGTTGTCTCGATCTCAAATGTATCATCACCGTTGACTCTTTGAGGATCTTCTTGGTCTATTTTTGATATAGTTTTTGGAAGAAAAAAAAGATAAAAATTGTAGGCTTTCTGACTTTTATCTAGTGGGACGTTGTACCATTTGGTTAGATATGTGAATATTATGTGGCCCATAGATGTTTAATCCTGTCTGTTCCTCATTGTGATAGTTGTTGAGACCATATTGTTGGTGTATTGTGTCTAAATTTTTTTAAAGAAAATTTCTAAATGAACAATGTATGGTAATAGAATACCAAATTGAACTGTGCATATCTGCTTTTCCAAAATGAACTTTCGGGCAGGAGCTGCTTAAGTGCGTCTGGAACCTTTGTGTGTGCTTGAAAACTTTTGCCTAGAACTCTAAAAATGACAAATGCATGCACACTCAGTTGGCTATATGCGCCTAAAAGCTTAGGTGCACCTGGAACTTTAATGCGTCTGGAAACTTATACATAGAACCCATGTGCCTTCCGATGATAAATGCAAGCGCACTTGGTCGCCTATGTACGCCTAAAAGCTTAAGTGCGCATGTATATTTCTTGCGCCTGGAAGCCTGTACCCAGAACCCATGTACCCTCTTTTCTCGTATGTTTTTCGTGTATGTGGCGTGTGTATGTTAGACAATGACATACCCGTCCGGTGTGAACTTTATTATTAAACCATATTTAGAGTATTACATAGGACATTGATAGACCTAAAACCCTAAAGGACCTCTGGCCGCAGCCGGGTTGGGCCGATAACTTTAAAACCATTCCTATCCTCACAGTTCGAGCGGCGAAATCGCAAAAGCTCAAACTAGAGCAGAAAACAAAATAAAATATTAAAGCAATAACTAGTTATTTGATGAAGACAACCGACATCAAGCGGAGACTGATCTTCAAAATAGAAAGTCACGAACTTATAACCGAATGTATCATACGGGATAAACCAAAGTATCCTGAACCTGGATAAACCAAAGTATCCTAATTTTCATACGGGATAAACCAAGTATCTCGAACCAAGATAAACCAAAGTATCATTTTTTGCATACGAGATAAACCAAAGTATCTCGGATCCGAATAAACCAAAGTATCTTTTTTTATCAAACACCAAGACGTTCACATGAACCAAAACCAAAAATAAAGAAAATAAAAATGAGATATAACATCACATAGTCACACATGGCTGTGTTTGAGGCTTTGATGATAAAAAAAGAAAAAGAAAAAGAAGAACTGCAAAAACCAAAAAATGTTTGGATAAAAATATACGGCAGCAACTGGATGCTCTGAATGTATTTTTTTTAAGGGTTAAAGGGTGGCGGCTAATGTTTGATAGGGTGGTTTAAGGGAGGTGGCTCAACGTAGACCCCTAGGTCTAAGGATCAGACCCGCTCCGATACCATGTTAGACAATGAAAACCCCGTCGGTATAACTTTATTATTAACCACTATTTATAGATTATAAAGACATGATAACTTAAACCCTAATAGACCATGAGCCTTGTTGCGGTTGTCGTAAGGGACTTCTACAAGAAGTTTTACAACTCCCTAGGCAGTGTACCTAACCGTTGTAGTATAGTATAGGCAAGGCTCGGGGGTTGTTATCGTTCTCTAGGGGAATAGCACTGTGAAGGCCGGATGGTTGAAGGAAGATTCTTTTTGTGTTTTTATATTTAATGAAAGCAAGTAAATTTTAGTTTTAGAGAGGTTTTGGTTTTAAGCTCCCAAAATTAATACTAATAAAATTACATAAAGATTTCTACAATGAAGGTGTATTCACCTTAGGGATGCATACTCCTTGCTAGCGAATCCAATTCTACCTATTGCTTTATCACACTTGAGATGTAATGTGTAAGTATTTCCTAATTCATGAACGGATTACACGAACCCGTCGTCTATGTAATATTCCGTTAGGGCAATGCATAAGTAAGGTTGTATGAAGACTATTACAAGTCCCTTAAGAGTATATTACATGCAATTGAAATATCTTAAGAGGGATCAACCATATAAGAGGTAAGGTAGTATGAAGACTGTTACCCATGGTATCCTTTCAACACAATCACGTTTCCCTAGACATATCAACAGCGATACAGACAAAAGCTGGTTTTCTAGAGCCTAACGCACACATCCATCAACAAGAAGCAATAGGAAACAAGAATTATAAACTATAATCAATTAAACTCATTGAATCTGTCACAAACAACAAGATTTAATCAATTTATAACAAGCTTCATGCATTCCTAAATAAATACTAGATGAATTAGCCAAGCATACTTAAGCAAGAGAAATCATAATCAACAAAAGGAATTAAAGACATGAATTAAGATATATATGATAATCAAACCATTATAAGATGTTTATGGATTGAATTAGGTCTTCTAAGTTGCTAGAAAAACACCTACCCAAACCCTAGAATCAGACTTAGAGTTGGGGTACAACACCTCGTGTTTTAGGTCATTGTATGACATTATTTAATCCACTAATTATTTTTAGGGTTTTACGTGTTTGCTTTTAAGTTCATATCTTAAGCTAATAGCGGTAAATGAAAAAGATCATACAATGTAAACGGGCATTAAACGATTAAATGTTTACTTCAAACAAGTGTTATATGATTATTATAAGGATAATTAATAACTTTGTTCATCTTATTTTTATTGGCTACGTAAAATGCTTACGTTTCACAATAAAATGCGTTTAGGCATACCCGGAGTTCAAAAAACCTAACTACGCCTAAACAAATACCACGATTATACCCAATACTCAAATTAATAAATATAACAACATACATATGAGTATGTGGCCGAATTTTTGATGATAGGACCAAGAATTATCACTTGTCCATAATATCTAGATATTTAAGAAAGATCTAGGGAACCATCTCTTACACCATGGTCAACTTGACTATTTAACCCTTGAGCAGGGTTAGAAGTAACCATGGTTCGGTTAATAATGATATTTTTACTATATATCGCATACTGCAACTCTTCCTCTTAAACACTTAACAAAAATCACCAAAAACCTCTCTTTGTCTCTCTTATAGCTCACGGCCAAATAAGCCATCCTAAGCAATCCATACAAAATTTTTATACATTCCATACAACTTTACACATCAATCCTAAGGCATACTAAAGTGTTTTCAAGCATTGGATCATCATTTGCAAGTATTAAGGAAGAAAAGGAAAGATTAGGGTTTCAAACCTAATCTAGGGTTTATAAGCTTGTAAGCTTTGGTTTTGAGTCTAAACACGGGTTTAGCACTTATTTTCAATCATCATAATCATCCTAGGTCTTCCTAATTCCTTTATACTTTTATTTCTCATTATTTTATGTGTAATATGTTAAATATGGCCATAATCACCACTAAGGACTTTTTAATATGTAAAATGAGTTATTATTTATGTTTATGATTTTATGCATTATTCTTATGGTCATAATGGTTCGAATATATATATGGAAAAAGTGACAGTAAAAGTATGTCACATCTGGTATATTAAGTATAAACATGTTTAGTTAAATTAGGGTTTTATAAGGTTTCTTAATCTTCACATGGAAATAATGGGAAAGTAAATTGTTATACTTGTTACATCATGGGACAAATGAAAAATATAGGACTAATGACATTAATAAAGTATCATATGTTACATATGGTTATTAGGGTTTTTAAAGTTAAACTACTAAATAATTAATAAATAAAACAAGTTTAAAACACATTTTGGAAAATATTCTTAGGGGTGTTTGTAATTCCGAAAATTCATATATGTTTTATGATTTTATAAATACTACAATGTCACACGGATCGATGGGTTATAAAAGAATCGAAAAACCGCTTAATCAGAGAAGATACGCCATTTACAGTTTACGAGAGTTAATACTTTTATAAAAATATATTTTATAAACAGTTACTATTCATTACAGCAACTTTCATTTTGAAATCATAATATATGATATATAACCTTTTAATTTACGAGATTCGTAGTCCGAAAGAATCGCTAAAAACAGAATATACCGAATATACTACGGACATTTTGATAATTAAAGATTATAAAAGTAATTTTATTAAAACTATGAACAGTAAATAGTTACTATTCGATCAGTGGACCCAACTTTATAACAATATACTAATCTTTTAATACAAAAAGTCTCGAAGGAATCACGAAAAAATCTATGGATTAAAACGAATACGTTATTACGATTACAGGTTTAAAGCTATTAAAACTAAAAACGAGTATATAGTGTTGTGAACTAGAAAAACACTAATATGTAGAATCTTAAAAACTTGAAAATGTAATATTTTGATCACTCGTCTTACTACGAAGATGTGGGACGTTAAGAAAGCGAGCAACGGAGTAAATCGACCAAATTGGGTCATTTTTTTGCGAAAGTATATTTATACAACGCTATCTTTATAAATATTATTTTACTAAAACGATTAGTCGGTGATTATGCTATATAGAATATTGAGTGGTTATCAAAGTGCTATAATACTAGGGAGTTTCATAATGAGGCCTCTTCGGATGGCGTATCGACGAGTTGTTGGATTTACGATTTAAAGTGTCCTAACTCCTCGTACGTCATGTCATGACCTCTTTAATTATGATAGCCCGAACGATAGTACGATGTAACAACTATAAGATTATATTCAATGTTATTAATTAAAGTACTCGGTACTTATATGACCTTAATTTAAATAGGTTGCATCTATCGTCTTGCGTGACGTTTTATCTGTGATTATTTGGACTATCTGTACTCAAGGTGAGTTCATAGCCCCACTTTTACAGTTTTACTGATTTACTATTATTTGGGGTGGAAACATGCTTTGTTTTATAAATTGGACGCAAGTGTTTAAAGTATATTGATTATGTGTTTGCCTAAGTAGCGATAACCCTCCTGAGCCCATTATCATGAACTGTCAATTGAAATAAAATGTAGTTGTTAATTGCTATTATGTGAGCGGCGAATGTTATAAATAGATCTATTAGGTTAACCTCCCGTTAGGGTGATTAGCTATCTCCGGGACTGAAGTTGACCATGTCGGACTTGGATGTTTGTGCGGGTTACAAACATCTGTACGGGCCAATAACTGCTAAAATAGCGAAATACAGGTTGAGCTTCAGTGTCATGAGCTTAGTGCAACAGTAATCTGGTTTTGTGATTGTTGGCATATGTTGTAACATCACGGGAAAGTCTTGCGGTCCTGCATAATTTAAATACATAAACCTATGAATTCACCAACATTTTTGTTGACGTTTTAAGCAATGTTTTCAGGAGGTCAATAGGCACGAGGTGCCAAGGATGCATTGTATATGTTTTGGATAGCATGTTCAAAGATATATCTGCATCAGTTTTGGGAAATTCTATGTTATTCTTTTGTAATATTAACAAAGAACAAGGTAAAGCTATAAAGATTTTGTAATATGTCTTTTATTCAATTCCAATGTATCAATTTAAAGACTTTTGTGTGTTTTATATATATCTTGTGTTGTTGATCTTGAAGTAACATGCCACGGGCTCCTTTATCCGCTGCGGACCCATTTTTGGGGAGGGTGTTACTGATTGGTATCAAGAGCAAAGGTTATAGCGAACCAGGTCAATATGTTTTTGCTGGACTATAACGTTTTCAAACATTGCTACATCAAAAGGTTTTTAGGGGTATTCATATTTACAAATTGTTGCATTTAGTCGGTTTGACTATATACATGATTAATTGATATCGCGTGTTTATAAATATATTACGTATATAAGGATTCTAGTCTTTTTATATATCTATATATATATATATATAGCTCATAAGGTATTCCTGCTGGTCACAGTAGTCCATGTCACTGATTCCGCCGCATAACTATCTTCTGTTACTTGAGGCACGATCATGGGAGTATTCCATCGGAGGATCCTTACGAGGAGGCGCCAGCCAGTTGTTGGAGCAGCACCACGTTCTCCAGAGTTATGGACACTGAGGATCATGTACCAGTATACATTTAAAATGGAGAAACATATAAAGAAAAAAAAAAAAATCCTGAGCTATCCTGAGGATTTGTGCCAGCTGAGGATGAGGCACCTGCACCTCTACTACCACCATTCTTTTTATCTCCAGTATTCGAACCCCCATCTACTGAGCAGCATGAGGCAGATGAGAGCATGCAGCACCATCACCAATCATTTTACTACTCCATCAGGGACCCCACCATTATTACCTTATACCTCTAACATTTATAGCCGCCAAGAGCTGATATTTCCTGAGGTGACACGCCGCCCGGAAGGGACTATACTTACTACTCTAGGCCTGAGGTGAGGATGGAGAGAGTTCTGTTGCTGGCTGGCTACGCGACCGCCAGGGACCCACTCTAGGAACCAGACTCGAGATTGGAGGAGGATGGATGACCGCCTTAGAGTGGTCAAAGGAGGGTTCGAATCTTACCAGGTAGATGTTTGCACTAGAACGAGTTCAGAGTTGTACACACGGCAATCACGATGCCAGAAGGAACGTGCAGTGTGAGAGCTGAGATTGAGGGTATTGAGGAGGTGGACGAGATTGCGTAACGAGCAAGAGAGTATGGGACTCGTCAGCTTTGGGCTAAGTCTGCAGTCATTGCAGGGCATTAGAGGCACGAGTTACAGTATTAGAGACTAAGGTGCATCGCCACGATGGCGCGTCAGGTAAGATTGATCTTGCTGTTTCAGCATATCATGCGTCACCCGGCCCTGGGAGGCTCGGAGCACGCATTGACACATGGAGGACAATGGTGCTTTCCTAGACTTAGGTTAGATTGTATCTATATGCAGTCTGTTAAGTTTTATGGGTTATCCCAGCTAGCAGGCGGTCTAGATCTTTTTGTTTTGTTAGCTATCTGATATCGATCTTTTGTTCTCTGTTTCAGGCTCTTCCTGTTAATAGCTTACTAAGTATTATGAGTATATCTCTGGTAGTATGGCTTTAGGTTATTTTGCGTCCTTGTACCCTTAGTGTTGTGATCGTTTGCCCCACCAAGTAATTAAACTCCAATCATGTATTATTTTCCCGTTATATATGGAAAGGATGGATTATGTTTTATATGAAATCGAATTTATTATGAATGAATGTCGATTTGTTAATTTCAATACTGTTGTGTATTTCACCATGTGTTGTGATCTCGTTTTATTTATTATGTATACATCGGGTTATGGTTAAGATTTTTGAAATCTAACGGGTATTATGTTTTCTTGTGATTTAAGAAAATGGCACCAAGAGGAA
This sequence comes from Tanacetum coccineum, assembly GCA_026074375.1. Lineage (NCBI taxonomy): Eukaryota > Viridiplantae > Streptophyta > Magnoliopsida > Asterales > Asteraceae > Tanacetum > Tanacetum coccineum. The sequence goes on along the minus strand of BQNB010066054.1, from coordinate 19,770 downwards.
GGCCCACGAGGTTAAACCCAGGTACAACTCCCCCACCAGTCACAGACACTCATACCGCCACTTCGGTCACCAGTGTCACTGCTGTGTTGGCAGCACGTGCTATGACCCAAAATGGCGATGATAGCCATACCTCGGGAACAGGTGTGAGAAGGAATGAACGCGCTGTTCGGGAGTGCACATATCAAGACTTCATGAAATGTCAACCCTTATTCTTCAGGGGCACAGAAGGAGTGGTCGACTTGACCCAATGGTTTGAGAGGATGGAAACCGTGTTTCGCATAAGTAACTGCACCGTGGAGAATCAAGTGAAGTTTGCCACTTGTACTCTTATGGGAATTGCTCTAACATGGTGGAACTCACATGCTAGGACAGTGACTAATGAGGTTGCATATGCAATGACGTGGTCTGACTTGAAAAAGAAGATGACAACTAAATATTGTCCGAGGAATGAAATCAAGAAGATTGAGGCAGAATTGTAGAACCTAAAAGTAAAAGGCACCGATGTGGTAGCTTACAACCAACGTTTCCAGGAACTAGCATTGCTGTGTGACAGGATGTTTCCTGAAGAGACTGACAAAATAGAAAGGTATGTCGGTGGGATGCCCGACCTGATTTACTCAAGTGTTGTGGCATCGAAGCCGAAGACCATGCAGGAGGCTATTGAGATGGCGACTGAATTGATGGATAGGAGAATTAGCACTGTTGCTGAGAGACAGGCAGAAAGCAAGAGGAAGTTTGAAGACACTCCTCGAAATAACCAAAACCAACCACCAAACAAAAGGCAGAACACAGGCAGGGCTTATGCTGCCGGGAACGGTGACAAGAAATCGTATGAAGGGACTAAACCTCTATGTCCCAAGTGTAACTTCAACCATTACGGTCCTTGTATACCAACATGCACTAACTGCAAGATGTACCGATCGTCAAAAAATTTCCCGAAGTATTTCCCGAGGACTTGCCAGGCCTTCCACCTACCAGACAAGTGGAATTTTACATCGATCTAGTACCTGGTGCTGCACCTGTAGCACGGGTACCTTATCGATTGGCCCCATCAGAAATGAAAGAATTGGCGGATCAACTACAAGAGCTTTCCGACAAAGGCTTTATAAGACCTAGTTCGTCACCATGGGGAGCTCCAGTTCTATTCGTCAAGAAGAAAGATGGATCGTTACGGATGTGCATAGATTATCGGGAACTAAACAAACTAACGGTGAAGAACCGTTATCCGCTACCAAGAATTGATGACTTATTCGATCAACTTCAAGGGTCGAGTGTCTACTCGAAGATCGACCTAAGGTCAGGTTATCACCAATTGAGGGTTCGAGAAGAAGACATCTCGAAGACTGCCTTCAGAACTCGATATGGACATTATGAATTCCAAGTTATGCCGTTTGGTTTGACCAACGCACCTGCTGTGTTTATGGACCTCATGAACCGAGTGTGCAAACCTTATCTGGACAAATTCGTAATTGTCTTTATTGACGATATTTTGATCTATTCCAAGAGCGGTGTAGCCAGGGCTTATGCAGTGGGAGTTGCAGGGCAAAACCCAGACAACAACGTTGTGACGGGTACGTTTCTCCTAAACAACCGTTGTGCTTCCATTTTATTTGATACTGGTGCAGATAGAAGTTTCGTGTCTACTCAATTTAGTACTTTGATTAATATAGCCCCCACTACATTAGATCATGGTTATAACGTTGAATTAGCTGATGGTAGAATAATTTGGGTAAATACGGTATTACTGGGTTGCACGTTAAATTTTCTGAACCATCCGTTTCACGTCGACCTAATGCCTGTAGAAATGGGTACTTATGACGTCATAATTGGCATGGACTGGTTGACGAAATACCAAGCCGTTATTGACTGTGCTAAGAAGATCGTTCGTATTCCTTTTGGGAGCGAAATCTTAATTTTTCATGGAGACGGAAGTAGAAATAAACGCGGGACTCGATTAAACATCATCTCGTGCACCAAGGCCCAGAAGTATCTGCTACAAGGATGTCACGTCTTTTTGGCACATATTACCATCAAGGAGACTGGAGACAAGTCAAAGAAGAAGCAACTGCAAGATGTACCGATCGTCAAAAATTTTCCCGAAGTATTTCCCGAGGACTTGCCAGGTCTTCCACATACCAGACAAGTGGAATTTCACATTGATCTAGTACCTGGTGCTGCACCTGTAGCACGGGCACCTTATCGATTGGCCCCATCAGAAATGAAAGAATTGGCGGATCAACTACAAGAGCTTTCCGACAAAGGCTTTATAAGACCTAGTTCGTCACCATGGGGAGCTCCAGTTCTATTCGTCAAGAAGAAAGATGGATCGTTACGGATGTGCATAGATTATCGGGAACTAAACAAACTAACGGTGAAGAACCGTTATCCGCTACCAAGAATTGATGACTTATTCGATCAACTTCAAGGGTCGAGTGTCTACTCAAAGATCGACCTAAGGTCAGGTTATCACCAATTGAGGGTTCGAGAAGAAGACATCTCGAAGACTGCCTTCAGAACTCGATATGGACATTATGAATTCCAAGTTATGCCGTTTGGTTTGACCAACGCACCTGCTGTGTTTATGGACCTCATGAACCGAGTGTGCAAACCTTATCTAGACAAATTCGTAATTGTCTTTATTGACGATATTTTGATCTATTCCAAGAGCAAGCAAGAGCACGAAGAGCATCTGAAGATAATATTAGAGTTGTTGAAGAAAGAGGAGTTGTATGCAAAATTTTCCAAATGTGAATTTTGGATTCCCAAAGTACAGTTCCTCGGTCACGTGATTGATAATAAAGGCATTCATGTGGATCCAGCCAAGATCAAATCCGTTAAAGATTGGGCATCTCCTAAGACACCAACAGAGATTCGTCAGTTTTTAGGTCTTGCTGGGTATTATCGACGATTCATTGAAGGGTGGTTTAAGTATAAACATGTTTAGGTTAAATTAGGGTTTTATAAGGTTTCTTAATCTTCACATGTGAAAATAATGGAAAGTAAATTGTTAAACTTGTTAATCATGGAAAATGAAAAATATATGGACTAATGACATTAATATCAGTATCACATATGCTAAAATATGGTTATTAGGGTTTTTAAAGTTAACTTACTAAATTAAATATATACAGTAAAACAATTTTAAAACATTTTGGAAAAATAATATCTTAGGGGCTTTTGTAATTCGAAATTATTTACATATATTTTTTTATGATTTTATTATAATACTTACATGTCACAAGGATCGATGGGTCATAATAGAACTCGAAAAATCGATTAAATAACGAAGAGATACGCCATTTACAAGATACGATGTTAATACTTTTATAAAACCTATTTTTATAAAGGTTACTATTCATTACAGCAACTTTCATTTTTAAAACATCTAATATATGATATAACTTTTAATTACGAGATCGTACTCGAAAGAATAGCTAAAACAGAACTTATAACGAATAAATACGACATTTTCGATTAATAAAGGTTTATAAAAGTAATTGTATTAACATATGAACAGTAAAAGTACTATTAATCAGCGGACCCAACTTTATAAATATATACTTCTTTTAATAACAAAGATTACTCCGAAGGAATACTAAAATCGGGTTTAAAGAATAAGTTAGTACAGATTACAAGTTTACGTAATTAAAAACTAAAAACGAGTATATAGTGTTGTGAATAGTAAAACACTATTCATCGCAGAATATCAAAAACTTGAAAATGTAATATTTTGATCACTCGTATTACTCTAGTCGTTGGACGTTAGATAACCGCGGAGAATCGACTTAAAACGACCAAATTAGGTCATTTTTACGAAAAGTATATTTATAAACGTTTTCACTTTATAAATATTATTTTACTAAAACGATTAGTCGGTGATTATGTTATATAGAATATTGAGTGGTTATCAAAGTGCTATAATACTAGGGAGTTTCATAATGAGGCCTCTTCGGATGGCGTATCGACGAGTTGTTGGATTTACGATTTAAAGTGTCCTAACTCCTCGTACGTCATGTCATGACCTCTTTAATTATGATAGCCCGAACGATAGTACGATGTAACAACTATAAGATTATATTCAATGTTATTAATTAAAGTACTCAGTACTTATACGACCTTAATTTAAATAGGTTGCATCTATCGTCTTGCGTGACGTTTTATCTGTGATTGGACTATCTATACTCAAGGTGAGTTCATAGCCCCATTTTTACAGTTTTACTGATTTACTATTATTCGGTGTGAGAACATGTTTTGTTTTATTAATTGGACGCATGTGTTTTAAATATTTAGACTTATGTGTTTGCCTAGTAGCGCATAACCCTCCTGAGCCCATTATCATGAACTGTCAATTGCATAGATGTAGTTGTTAATTGCATTATGTGAGCGCGAATGATATAAATAGATCTATTGGGTTTAAACCTCCCCTTTTGGGTGATTAGCTATCTCCTGGGAACGAACGTTGACCATGTCGGACTTGGATGTTGCGGGTTACAAACATCTGTACGGGCTCAAAAATTAACTGCTAACATAGCAAAAATATAGTTGGCTTCAGTGTCATGAGCTTAGTGAAAACGTAATCTGTTTTGTGATTGTTGGCATATGTTGTAACATCACGGAAAGTCTTGCGGTCCTGCATAATTTAAAAGACATAAACCTATGTATTCACCATCTTTTTGTTGACGTTTAAGTATGTTTTCAGGAGGTCTATTGCACGAGGTGCCAAGGATGCATTGGATTATGTTTGGGATTAAACTGTTAAAGATTTTTGTGCATATGTTTGGGAAAATCTATGTTATTTTGTAATAGTAACAAAGAACAAGTTAAAGCTATAAGCTTTGTATTAGGTCTTTTATTGTATATCCAATGTATTATGTAACGACTTTTGTGGTCGTTTTCTTATATATATCTTGTGTTGTTGATCCTTGATGTAATGCCCGGATCCTTATTCCGCTGCGACCCATTTTTGGGGGTGTTACAGTTAAGTTCACCATCATGCTCTCTCGAACTTGTCATGCTATGATTTGGCAAAGTCTCACACCATGTCTTGATCAAGTCGAACCGATATAATGTCAATCGACATATATATTGAACTTTGATGAGATTAGAACCCTTTTCTTCTTAGTAAAAAGAGTGTTATCTACCATTCCCATTTTATATTCATGTTTAATAAGAAAGCTTTTAACTCATATCATACTCATGATTTGGGTGCTTGTTTAAGACCATATAAAGCTTTCTTTAATTTATAAACATGATCCGGTTTTTCAAAATCAATGAATCCCGGAGGTTGTGCCACGTATACCTCCTCATTGATAAAACCGTTTAGGAATGCACTTTTTACATCCATTTTGAATAATTTAAAATCTAAGGCGCAAGCATAGGCTAATAATATCCTAATATGAATCAAGTCTAGCAACCTAGCCTAAGTTTCCTCATACTCGATGCCGTCTTTATGGTTGTATACTTGAGCCCCTATCCTAGCCTTATTTTGAGAAACAACACCGTTCTCTTCTAACTTATTTCTAAACACCTACTTAGTTCCTATAATTGTCATATTCTTAGATTGTGGAACTAACTCCCAAATGTCGTTAGCAATGAATTGATTTAATTCTTCTTGCATGGCGACTATCCAACTTTCATCTCCTAAGGATTCATTCACATTCTTAGGTTCTATGGTAGAGATAAAAACAATAAAGTTACTTTTGGTTTTGGCTTGTGGATCTAAGGTTCTTTGATTGAGGTTTCACGATGAAATTTTTCTAGGGGATGGGTTCCTAGATCCTTAATATTGACTAATTTGTCAATCTTTAAGTTTCATCCTCAAACATCATTTTCTAGGTTTTTCTTTCGATTTCCTTTAATAGCTTCTGTTCAATCTAAGTCATTGTCCACCAAGGGTGATGTCTTAGAGGGTAGAGGAGTTTCATCGATGCACGTTGAGTGATTCTTTTTTTTTTTTTGATTTTCCTAGTGGTGTTTTTTAAGAATGATATAAGCTTTACTATTTTGGGAGTAACCCAGAAAGACACCTTCGTAAGACTTTGGGTCAAACTTGGTAAGGTTTTTATTTAGGTCTTTTGTGTTTAGAATGAATCCAATTGCTTCCATAAACTCTAAAATAGTCAGAAGTAGTTTTACTACCTCTCAGATTATCATAAAGGTGTTTTTCCTAGGATAGTTATAAATCAGGATTAGGATGAGAACTATATGTTAAGTATCTCGGCGTTTCACCAAACTTTTGTGGTAACGATTGCTCGTTTCAACATTGTTCTACTAATTTCTTTGATGTTTCTACTTTTCCTTTCGACCATGACCATTTGATTGAGGAGTACGTAGAGCCAAGAAGTTGTGAGTAATACCATTGGCATTACAAAACTCTCCAAATTGCACTTCATTATCAAATATTTACGTGGTCGGTTCTTATTGACACTATTGTACATCCTAATGATTTTGGATTTTCTTACTAAATATTTCAAATTGATCGAAAACTTCGGTTTTATTCTAGAAATCTAGTCCAAGTATACTTGAGTAGTCATCTACTATGACTAGGGTGCTGTAACGATTCCTCAGTAGCTTCGTACGGCGGTTGGACAAAAAAGAATCCATATGGAGAAGTTCTAAGCATTTAGTCGTTGAGACTACATTCTTAGCTTTGTGACTAGCGTGAGCTTGTTTTCCAATTTTGCAAGCATCACAAAAATGTTGATCAAACTTAAGCTTAGGTAGGTTCCTAACTAATTCCTTAGAAGCTAACGATTGAATGAGACGCATATTTGCGTGACCTAATCTCCTATGCCACAAAGTGGAATTATCATCAATCGTTGCTAGACAAATTTGATCCTTAGGCTTATTTCTATTTCTCACAATATAAGCCTTTCTTCTAATACATCTACCTATCACTTTTCCGTCCTTTGTGATTTCACTATCATGTTCAGGAAAAGTTACTCTCACTTATTATTACATATTGTCATTATAAAAAAAATTTAGAAAGTTGAATCCTAGATTATCAACATGTTCTACATTATCTATTTTGAGAGAGTCATTAGAAATCGTACCTTTGCCAATGATGTTACCGCGAAGATTACTACCAAAAATAATGTTACCTTCCAATTGTATGCCTTGTAAGTGGAGAAGAGCTTTCGGTTGCCCGTCATATGTTTGGAACATCCGCTATCCTTGATCCATTCGTCGGGCTCCAAATCGACTCCAAGGCATATCTATTTATATAAGACAATAACTCAAACATTTGGTCCCCAATATTCTTCTTGGGTCTAAAGTTGTTAGTGCCAAACATCCCTTAATTTGCTGCAATGTTGGATGTTGAGAATGGAAGACACATTTTCCATGGCATGTAACTTTGATGTGGAAAAGTTGGTTCCTAAGTTATGGGAAAATCCATTGGGAGTGGTTTGTCGACCTACCATGTCTTTTAGGTTGTGGCGTTTTAGGATGAGAATAATTATTTGACTCTTTTAGGTGGTGAAGTATTAGATCTAAAATTAGGTTTCGAAAATCTAACTTCGGGTTTTGACATGGCTTATAGAATTGTTTAACTTCATTGTCACTAGCAACGGGAACTTTGACTTTCTTTACAATTATGTGTTTTGATATAGGACCCAAAATGGATTTTTAAAAAGTCATGGTTTTTCCAGATCCAGGTGTAATTGGGGTGGTCCCATATTTTTTTTGGGGCCGCCGGATCAATAAGGGGGGCGTATATAATTAATGGGACCTCCATCAGATCACGTCTTTTTCTAAAGCTTTCAAAATTTTATTTCTTTAGTTCAACTAGGGGGGGGGATGATGCTCAAATAAATTAAACCTTAAACCTAATTTATCTCCGGAGGGTTTTTGATTGCTTAACATTTCATATCAAGAAGTGTACTCTTTTCAAATTTGTTTAATATAGTAGATTATTCTTTGAGCTTTCATTTTCAATTAAGTGTATGACGCTTTGCACAATCAGATCAACTCCCTTGTTTTTTCAGAGTGGTGGATAATCTATCTTTTAATTCTTAAGCTCATTTTCTAGACTATTTATAGCTTTTATCCTTTTTATTCTTAGTGACTTACATTAAACTCATTTTGCACAATTTATCATATTCAATTGTCTAAAGCTGAATCATCAATTGATGAGTTTTCATCACTAAAAGTAAAGAAGATTCGAACATACCCTCATTTGGTGCTTGGAGCTACAAGACTAGTATCAATCTTGGATCTTTTCATCATTCCTCTCATCGCTTCGCTCCAAGAAACCTCCAATAATGCTCTTTGGTTCTTGTCTCTTGGTGGCTTTGGACATTTTCCAATATGAGATTTGGATTTCTGAGTCTAAATGCTACATCCTTTAACTTTTTGCCGTTTTTGTCATCTCGGATTCTTTGAAAGGTCTTTTTGTCGTTATGATGTTTTATCATAATTCTACCTATTCACACTTAAGAAACTTCTGAAGTTCTTACCGCCATGGCGTACTCTTCATCTTCACTACCGGGAAGTTTGAGCACTCTTCATCACTAGATTCTTTTATTAGCCTTGTAAAGAAATTGATTTCTTTCAACTTTTGCTTTGACTATTTCTGAATCTTTCTTGATGATCATCTCATAGACTTTGAGGTTTCTAATGAGCTCATCAAGAGATAGTGATGTTAAGTCTTTTGTTTCTTCAATCGCCGTGACCTTTGCTCTCCATTTAGGATGTAGAGCCCCTAAGAAAACTTCCATACGTAGTTAGTACTTGAGTAACCTTCTCAAGAACTTAAGACAAGTAATTAATAGTATTAAATCTAGCAAAAGATCTAATCTATAGATTCATCTGCGGGAAATGGACGAATTGTTATATGTTGAACCAAAGGTCGATCTTATTATCTTTGACTTGGATATTACATTGATGGGTGATTTAACAAACTTTTCCAAATTATTTTGCCGGATTACACATGAAAATTCGTTCATATTCTTTTCTAGGCAAAGCATTGTAAATAACCATTTTGGCTTCATTATTTTTCGCAAGCCTTCTTTTAAGATCATCAGTTTGTTTTTCAAAAGGGACAACCTCATCAAGTTTGGTTTCCGGATTTTGAATAATGGTGAAAATCACCATTTGTAATATCATGACAAAAGATCTAGTTCTTTGGATTTGACATATGTCATCGAATCTATTTTTTCCATTAGATAAAACTATCGCTTTCAAAAATTGATCGGTATGATGCATAGATTGCCCTTCTTATATTTTTCGGGAATCCATAGATCGATCCAAGCTTTAAAATACAATATATTTTAAAAATCTTGAGTGACCTTGCTCCTGATACCAATTGTGGAAACTAGAAGGGGGGTTGAATAGTTTACAGGTTAATTGACCGGTTTAAAATTCTTTGCTTATAAAATGGTTTGATTCGAGTTATATGTACATTCATCTATCATTATGAATCGACACATAAATATCTAATGTAATGAAACTAAATGAACAATAATAATTATAAAGGGATAACGAAGTACGATCAATACCAAGACACACAAGATTTATTAGTGGTTCGGCAACGAAGCACCTCTTTCATTCTAATCACTCCCGGTACTCCACTCGAGATTTCAATATGTCAACAAGCTCTTTTTAGGGCGGGAGAAACCGTTTACGCGTCGCTTACTTTCTTATTGACACTAAGTAGATGTCGGAGTACTTAATCTTAGATAGAACCAATCTAAGACTTCACTTAGTCTTTACATACCTCACAAGATATATATACCTTGATGTCACACAATCCAATTCACACCAATACACAATTTACACACTTGGATCTAACACAATTCATTTTACACAAAACAATAAATCATTTGTGAATGAAGATTTGTGATCTTGAGGAGGAAGAGAGAGAGATCACTTGATAACAATTCGTATATAAAAGAATACGATTGTTATTCTCTGCAATTGGATTAGAAGATGAAGAAAAAAAGAGAGAAAGAAAGAAATTAATCACTTGAAACAAGATCAAGGTATGTTGTGATCTTAGTTATGTGTGTTTTAGAAAGAAATGAAGAGAGAGAAAAATGGATCTGAGAAAATTCGTGCAAGAAGGTTCGTTTTTCAAATTGGGGGGCCAGTATTTATAGAGGGACAACAAAATAAAGCTGTTGCTGGTGGGGTCCCGACAGGTACCTTATTATATTAAGGGGGCCCGCTAGGCCTAAAAGGGGGCCGCCACCAGCAACAGTTATTTTGTGTCCCCTATAAGATACTGGCCACCCTATTTGAAAATACAGAACCTCTTGGCCACGAATTTTCTCTGATCATTTTTTTCTCTTCTTACCTTTCTTTTTAAAAACACATAACTTGATCACAAACATACTTGACTCTTGTTTCAAGTGATTAATTCTTTCTTTCTCTCTTTTTTTTCTTCTTCTTCTAATCAAGTGTCAGAAGAAGAACAATCGTATTCTTCTATATACGAATTGTTATCAAGTGATCTCTCTATCTTCCTCCTCAAGATCACAAATCTTCCATTCATATTTAGTGTTGTTGTGTAAATTGAATTGTGTGTAGATCCAAGTGTTAAATTGTGTATTGGTTGTATTTGGATTGTGGTGTCATTCCAAGGGTATATGATTTTGTGAGTAGGATAGGACTTAGTGAAGTCTTAGAGTGGTTCTAGCTAAGATAGGAAATGAAATCTAGCTTAAGTGTTCAAAAAAGAAAGTAAAGCGAGTAGTAAACGGTTTTCTCCGAATAAAGAGCTTGTTTGGCATAGTGAAATCTCGGGTGGAGTACTAGGGGAGGTGTTAGGAACGAAGAGGTGCTTCGTTGCGAAACCACTATAAATCTTGGTGTCTTGGTTTGATCGTTTCTTTCCTTATCCCTTTATATTATTATTGTTCATTTAGTTCATTACATTAGATAGTTTTTGTTGTGATTCATATTGTTGATTGATTGACATATAACTCGAATCAAACCATTTTATAAGCAAAGAATTTTAAACCGGTCAATTAACCTGTAAACTATTCAACCCCATTTAGTTTCCACAATTGGTATCAGGAGCAAGGTCACTCAAGATTTTTAAAATATATTGTATTTTAAAGCTTGGATCGATCTATGGATTCCGACAAATATCTAGAAGGGCAATCTATGCAAAGACCACCACTTTTTGAAAGCGATAGTTTTATCTATTGGAAAAATAGATTCGAGACATATGTTAAATCAAAAGATCTAGATCTTTGGCATGTTATTACCAATGGTGATTTTCAACCCATTATTCAAAATCTGGAAACCAAACTTGATGAGGTTGTCCCTTTTGAAAAACAAATGATTTTTCTTAAAAGAGGCTCAATTGCGAGAATTTGATTGTTTGCCATTGGGTTATTTTCTATGCTTTGCATAGAATAAGGGAATCTGATACGAATTTATGGTGTAATCGGCAAAAGAAATTTTTAAAAAATTATTTAATCACCCCCCCAACCCATACCACTCCCATACCCAATCACAAACTCCACACTACCTAAATTATCCACCCACAACCCCCCCATGAACCATTCGTCCCCCATTTCCGACCGCAGCCATACTCTATAGATAGTCTTTTGCTAGAATTAATACTATTATTTAATTGTATTAAAGTTCTCTTGATGAAGGTTACTCTAGTAAGAACTACGTAAGGAAGTTTTTAGGGCATACATCCTAATGGAGTTTTAGAGCTAAGGTCACGGCGTTTGAAGAAGTCAACAAAGACTTAACATCACTATCTCTTGTTGAGATCATAGGAAACCTTCAAAGTCTATGAGATGATCATCAAGGAAAGATTCTGAATAGTCAAGCAAAAAGTTGAAGGAAATCTCTTTTCTTTAAAGGCTAAGAAAGAATATAGTGATTGAAGAGTGTTCAACTTCGGTTAGTGAAGAGAAGAGTAACGCCATGGCGGGTAAGAGACTTCTAGGAAGTTCTTTAAGAGAATAGTAGATTTATGAGACAACATCAGAACGACAAAAACGACCTTTCAAAGAATCCGAGTGTGACAAAAACGCGCAAAGTGAAAGGAAAAAAAGTTTGATTTTTTAGACGATGGAAATCCAAAAATCCATCATTGGAAAATGTCCAAAAGCACACAAGAGACAAAGAACTAAAAGAGCTTTTATTGGATGTTCTTGGAGCCGTTAGCGATGAAGGGGATGATGAAAAGATCACAAGATGGAGACATGTCTTGTAGCTCAAGCACCAAATGAGGTATGTTTCGAATCTTCTTACTTTAGTGATGAAAACTCATCAATTGATGATTTAGCTTTAGACAATGAATATGATAAATTGTGCAAAATGAGTTTAAAGATAATCACTAAGAACAAAATGTTAAAAGCTATTAGAAATAGTCTAGAAAATGAGCTTAGAGAATTAAAGATAAATTGTCACACTCGAGAAAAACAAGGGACGTTGATCTCGTTTGTGCAAAGGTCATAAACTTAAAATTGAAAAATGAAAAGCTCAAAGAAGAATCTACTAGATTAAACAAATTTAAAGGAGTACACATTGCTTGAATGAAATGTTAAGTAATCAAAAACCCTCGGTGGATATAAATATAGTTCAGAGTTTAATTTATTTGAAGATCATCTAGTGGATAACTAAGAAAATAAATTGTGAAAGCTTAGAAAAAGAACGTGTTATGATGAAGGTCCCATAATTTTAGACGCCCCCCCTTAATGATCCGGCGGCCTCCAAATAAAATATGGACCACACCCAGTTACACATGGATCTTTGAGAATAACTCATGACTTTTCAAAAATCCATTTTGGGTCCTAGACAAAAAAACCATATTGTAGAAAGTCAAAGTTCCCGTTGCTAGTGACAATGAAGTTAAACAATTCTATAAGCCATTGTCAAAACCCGGAGTTAGATTTTCGAAACCTATTGTATATCTAAGACTTCATCCTCCTAAAAGACACAATTATAATTTTTCTCATCCTAAAACCACCACAACTAAAGACATGTTGTTGGTCGACCAAAACCAACCCCATGGATTTCCCATAACTTGGAACAACTTTCCACATCAAAGTTACATGCCATGGAAAATGTGTTTTCCATTCTCACATCCCAAACAATTGCATCAAATGCAAGGAGGTTGTTTGGAACTAACACTTTAGAACCATGAGACTATGGGGACAAATGTTTGAGTTATTGGTTTCTTATATAAATAGATAGTACTTGGTGTCGATTTTGGAGCTCGACGAATGATCAAAGGATAGCGGATGTTCCAAACATATGACGGGCAACCGAAAGCTCTTCTCCACTTACAAGGCATACAATGGAGGTAACATTATTTTTGGTAGTAATCTTCGTGGTAACATCATTGGCAAAGGTACAATTTTTGATGACTCTCTTAAAATAGATAATGTGAACATTTGATTATTCTCAGGATTCAAATTTGGACTAAGTATATGACAAATATGGTATTAATAAGTGCAGAGTAACTTTTTTCTGAACATGTTAGTGAATTCACTAGGACGGTTATGAGTGATAGGTTGAGGTATAGGAAGAAAGGCTTTATGTGATGAAATTAGGAAATAATCCTAAGGATCAAATTTGTCTAGCAACGAATTGATGATAATTCCACTTTGTGGCATAGGAGATTAGGTCACGCAAATATGCGTCTCATTCAATCGTTAGCTTCTAAGGAATTAGTTAGGAACCTACCTAAGCTTAAGTTTGATCAACATTTTTGTGATGCTTGCAAAATTGGAAAACAAGCTCACGCTATCCAAAGCTATGAATGTAGTCTCAAACTTAAATGCTTAGAACTTCTCCATATGGATCTTTTTTGTCCATCCGCCGTACGAAGATACCAAGGAAATCGTTACACCCTAGTCATAGTAGATGACTACTCTAGGTATACTTTGACTTAAGTTTTCTTAAGAATAAACCGACAGCTTCTCGATCAATTCGAAAATTTAGTAAGAAAATCCAAAATCAATTAGGAATGTACAATTGTGTCAATAAGAACCGAACCACGGTAAAGAAAGATTTGATAATGAAGCGCGAATTTGGGAGAGTTGTGTAATGCCATTGGTATTACTCGACAACATTCTCGGCTCTACTCACTCCTCAATCTAATGGCATGGTGAAAGGAAAAGTTGGAAACTCTCAAGATAATGTGTAGGAACAAAGGTTTGAACGAGCAATAGTTACCATCAAAAGTTTTTGGATGTAACGACGTAGATACTTTAACATATTTCTCAATCCGGATTCCTGATTAGAACCTTCCTAGGGACAAAACTCCCTTATTGAAAATATTGAGAGTAGGAAACCTACTATTGCTATTTTAGAGTGTTTGGATGCAAAGGGATTCATTCTAAACACTTAAATACTACCTTACAAAGTTTGACAATAGTCTTTTACAAGGTGTCTTTCTAGGTTACTCCCAAAATAGTAAAGCCTATATCATTCTTAATAAACACACTAGGAAAATCAAAGAATCACTCAACGTGACATTCGATGAAACTCCTTCACCCTCTAAGACATCACCCTTAGTGGATGATGACTTAGATGAAAAAGAAGCTATTAGGGAAATCGAAAAGAAAAACCTAGAAAATGTTGTTGAGGATGAAAACTTTTTAAAGATTGTCAAAATTAGTCAATATTATGGAATCATTAGGAAACCATCCCCTAGAAAATGTCATAGGAACACCTCAATCAAAGATAACCCTTAGATCAAAAGCTCAAAACAAAAGTAATTTTTTTGTTTTATCTCTACCATTGACCTAAGAATGTGAATGAAGCATTAGGAGATGAAAGTTGGATAGTCGCTAGCAGATGAATTATTCCAATTTCATTGCTAACGACCTTTGGGAGAGTTAGGTTCCACTACGAAGAATATGTGCTTAATTAAAGGAATAGTGGGTGTTTAGAATAAGTTAGACGTGAACGGTTTGTTGTTTCTCAAATAAGGCTAGATTAGTTGCTCAGGATACAACCAAAATGACAGGCTTCGATTATGATGAAACTTATGCTGGTTGTAGACTTGAGTCTATTAGGATATTATTAGGATTATGCTGCGCCTTAGATTTTAAATTGTTCCAAATTGATGTAAAAAGTGCATTTTGAACGGTTTTATATGAGGAGGTTACGTGGCACAACCTCGGGATCAGTGATTGCGAAAAACCAGATTACATGTTTATAAGATTAAAGAACGATTTATATGGTATTAACAAGCCACCCCTAAGCTTGGTATGATAGATTTAAATAGCTTTATTTTTAAACGATGAAATATATAATGGGAATGGTAGGATAACTCCTCTTTTTACTAAGAAAAAAAGGTTCAAATCTCATGATTGTTTCATAATATGTCGATGACAATTATATTCGGTTCGACTTGTCAGACCTGTAGTGGTGAATTTGCCAAAAATCAATTGCTATGACAAGTTCGAGATGCAGCTTGATGGGTGAACGTAACTTGAATCACCCCCAAAAATGGGGTCGCAGCGGAATAAGGTTCCGGGGGCATGTTATTCAAGATCTACAACCACAAGATATATATAGATGCACAAGTCGTTTAAATTAAATTATTGGATTTAATTAAAGACATATTACAAAAGCTTATAGCTTTACTTGTTCTTTGTTTAATATTACAAAAGATAACAGAGATTCCAAAACATGATGCACATACTTCTTTTACAGCTGTAATCCTATAACAAATACAATGCATCTAGGCACCCTCGTGTCTTTGACACCTCCTGAAACATTACTTAAAACATGTCAACAAAAATGTTGGTGAATTCATAGGTTTAGTATTTTATTTATGCAGGATCCGCAAGACTTTCCCTCGTGATGTTAAAAACTAATATGCCAACTCAATCACAAAAACTGATTAATGTTGCCCACTAAGCTCATGTCACTGAAGTCAACTATTATTTGCTATTTTAGCAGTTATTTTGGCCCTTACAGATGTTGTAACCCGCAACTCAAGTCCGACCATGGTCAACTTCGTTCCGGTGATAGTAATAATCCCAAACGGGGAGGTTAATCCCAATAGATTATTTATAATTTTCGCGCTCAACATAATCTCAATAACAAATACATCTTATGCCAATTGACAGTTCATATAATGGCTCAGGTGGTTATCGTAATTAGGCAAAACACATAATTATATATTTAAAAAAACACTTGCGTCCAATTTATAAAACAAACACATGTGTTCTCACATTCGATTAATAGTATATCAGTAAAACTGTAATAAATGGGGCTATGAAACTCACCTTGAGTATGATAGTCCAATCACAGATAAAACGTCACAAAAGAGTAGATGCAACTGATTTAAATTAGGTCGTTAATATAGTTCTGAGTACTTTAAGTAATAACCATTGAATTTCGTTCTTATTAGTTGTTACATCGTACTATTCGTTCGGCGATATCTTAATTTAAGAGGTCATGAATGACGTACAAGGAGTTAGGACAATTTAAATAGTAAATCAACAAACTCGTCGATACGCCCTTCCGAAGAGGCCTCATTATGAAACTCCCTAGTATTATAGCCACTTTGATAACCACACAATATTCTATATAGCAAAATCACCGACTAATCATTTTAGTAAATAATATTTATAAAGTGAAAACGTTTTATAATTTATACTTTTTCGTAAAAGACCTAATTTAGTCGTTTTAAGTCGTTGCTCGCGTTCTTACTTCCACGTCTTCGTAAGTAAGACGAGTGATGATCAAAAATATTACATTTTCAAGTTTTTGATTTTTCTACGTGAATAGTGTTTTTTCTATTAACAACAGCTATATACTAGTTTTTGTTTTTATTTAACGTAAAACTTGTAATGTAATAAACTTTTCGTTTAATCCCGATTTTAGTGATTCCTTCGAGTATGTCTTTGTTATTAAAAGATGTATTATATTTTATAAAGTTGGGTCCACTGATGAATAGTATTTTACTGTTCATAGTTTATAAAATTACTTTTATAAACTTTATATTATCGAAAATGTCGTTGTTTATTAGTTATAGTTATTGTTTTTAGCGATTCTTTCGAAGTACCGATCCTCGTAATTAAAAGGTTTATCATATATTAGATGTTTTAAAATGAAGTTGCTGTAATGAATAGTAACTTTTATAAAAATAGTTTTATAAAAGTATTAACTATCGTAAACTTGTAAATGGCGTATCTTCTTCGTTATTAATCGGTTTTTCGAGTTCTTTATGACCCATCGATCCTTGTGACATGTAGTATTTTATAAAATCATAAAAAATATATTGTAATTTTCGATTTCAAAGAGCCCCTAAGATATTAATTTCCATAAATGTGTTTAAAAACTTGTTTTATTGTATTATTTAATTTAGTGAGTTTACTTTAAAACCCTAATAACCATATGTAACTTATGTGATCTCTGATATTAATGTCCATTAGTCAAATATTTATTTTTCATTTGTCCATGATTAACAAGTTTTAATCAATTTACTTTACATTATTTTTCACATGTGTAGATTAAGATACCTTTATAAACCTATTTAACCTAAACTTGTTGTATACTTAAACCATATGTTAACCTACTTTTACTTTCACTTTTCCATGATATATAATGTACATATGACAATAAGAATAAGTGCATAAATCATAAACATAAATTTAATAAACTCATTTTAATTATTAAAAAGTCCTTAGTGTGATTAGCCATAATTAAAGATTACACATAAAATAATGATATAAAAAGTATGAAGGAATTAGGAAGTCCTTAGTGTTGATATATGAGTTGAGAAATAAATGCTAATAAAACCCGTCTGGGTGATTAGACTCAATAACAAAGTCTTACTAGCTTATAAAACCCTAGATTGGTTGAAACATAATCTTCCACTTTCTTCTTAATCCTTGTCAAATGATGAAACCAATGCTGAAAACCTTAGTATGCCTTAGGATTGATGTGTAAAGGGTTGTATAGATTGTAGAAAAATTTTGTATGGTTTGATTATGTTTGTTATTTGAGCCGTGGCTTTTAGGAGAGAAAGGGAGAAAGAGTATGAAATTTTTGTTAAGTGTTTAAGAAAGGAAGAGTGCATGCATGCTATATATAGTGAAAATATCTTATTAACTTAACCATGGTTACTTTCTAACCACTTTATAACCCTTGCACAAGGTTAAGAAGTCAAGTTGTTCATGGTGTAAGAGTTTGTTCCCTAGATCTTTCTTAATATCTAGATATTATGGACAAGTTGCTAATTCTTGGTCCTATCATCAAAATTTCGGCACATATACATATATGTGATGTTATTTTGATTATTTTGGGTATTGGGTATAATCGTGGGTATTCGTTTAAGCGTAGTTAGGTTTTGGTGCTTCCGGGAATGCCGAAACGCGTTTTATCGCGAAACGTAAGCATTTTACGTAACCAATAAAAATATGATGAACAAAGTTATTAATTATCCTCATAATAATCATATAACACTTGCTTGATGTAAACATTTAATTGTTTAATGCCCGTTTACATTGTATGATCATTTTCAGTTTACGCGATTTAGCTTAACGATTATGATTTAAAAGCAAACGCGTAAAACCCTAAAAATAATTAGTGGATTAAATAATGTCATACAATGACCTAAAACACGGGGTGTTATAGTTGTGTCGATAAACTTTATTCCCCACACTGAAGAATTCACGTTTCAAAGGTGGATCAAATACATCATTAGTGAAGGTTCTGGGTCTAAATCTTTCCACAGATCGTCTATTCCTTCAACGAAATCGTCAATTCCTATACTCATATTATTATCAAAGTCTTGAAATATTCCAAAGGAATCCCTATTGGTACCAGGTGAACCACTAGGAGAGAGAGAAATGACTACTTAAGTCAGGTAATAAGTCATTATCCTTAAGAAAGTTTCCTAGATCCCCGTTTTTGTCATCATTCATAAGTATTTCTTTTAGACCCTCAGGCCTTCCAAAATCATCAATTTCCTGATATCCATTAATTACACACACACAGGTGAAACAATTGATGTCGTGGCTCCTTCGTTGGCATTGAAAACAATTTTCTCGGGTCCTACTTCTAAAGAAATTTTTCCTCCAAAACGTCTATCATAGCATGGGCAGTAAGCATAGGTCTCCCAGGATTATCAGGACTTTTTCGTCTTCAATAATGTCGAGAGTAACAAAATCTACAGGAAAGATAAATTTGTGAATTTTTACCAGAACATTATCGACTATTCCTTTTGGAGATTAGATAGACCTATCTGCCATTTCAATCACCATATTAATCGGTTTTAGGTTTCCAAGTCCTAAGCGTTTGACCATAGGAAAAGTAATTACATTGATGCTTGCCTCTAAATCAGCTAGAGCATTGCTAACCGTAGTATTGCCAATGATGTAGGGTAAGATAAAGCTTCATGTATCTTTTTCTTTTTGTGGAAGCTCGTTTTGTAGCACAGCTGAGCATCGTACGTTTAATTTTACCATAGATAATTCCTCAATTTTTGTTTTGTTAGAGACTAGTTCTTGTAAACGTTGGGTGTATTCAGGTGTTTTTCGAATAACGTTTACTAATGTAGTGTTGACTGGCTCACTTTCAAGTTTCTTGAGGAGTTTTTCCCCGTTCTCTTACTCTTTGATAATGCGCTTTTTACCTTTTCTGTGAAAGTCTCTACCTTTTGAATAGGTGTTTCGCGAGGAGGTTCTAATTTCATAGCGCATTCCTGCTTAACGGGATTCGAGCTATCAGGAGTGGGAATACCACTTTTAATTGGCGTGTCTCGTTTGACTTTCCGAACAGCTAAAGCATGAGCCAGACGAATGACTTTTTCCTCAAGGTTTTTAATTGCTGAATTAT
>BQNB010066053.1:0-34710 GCA_026074375.1 Tanacetum coccineum | reverse complement strand
AGGGGAGACACACTTCTTTTGTTGCGGATACTACAAGGACCTACACTCTAGGAGCGAGTGGAACTAATTCTAGGAAACAAAGGACTGTTATTTGTTACAACCACAAGGGGGAAGGACACATGTCCAAACAGTGCACTAAACCGAAAAGGAAACGTAATGATTCATGGTTTAAAGATAAAGTGTTGTTGGTTCAAGCTCAAGCAAATGGTCAAATTCTACATGAGGAAGAGCTAGCATTTTTGGCAGATCTAGGAATTGCAGAAGGTCAAGCCACACAGACCGTAATTACTCACAATGCTGCTTATCAAGCCGATGATTTGGATGCATATAACTCTGATTGCGATGAACTCAACACTGCCAAAGTTGCTCTCATGGAAAATTTATCTCATTATGGTTCAGATGCTCTCGCTGAGGTATACAATTATGATAGTGTGGATAACAATATGATTAATCAAGCTGTGCAGGCGATGCCGTCTTTAGAACAGTCGAATGTTGTGAACCATTTAGAGACTGAAATAACTAGTGATAGCAATATCATTCCTTATTCTCAGTATGTGATAGAATCACAACAGGCAACTGTTTAGAATTCTAACTCATCTGCACAACAAGATGCACTAATATTATCTGTGATTGAGCAACTAAAAACCCAAGTAGTTAATTGTACCAAGATAAATTTGGGAAATAAAAGTGCCAATGATACTTTAACTGCTGAGCTTGAAAGATATAAGGAACAGGTTAAAGTTTTGAAAGAAGGACAAAATGTTAATTTAAAGAGTAATGATAACGTTTCAGATTCAAGTGCACAGTCTGTAGAGATTGATTGTCTTAAACAAACTCTTTCTGAACATTTAAAAGGAAATGATTCTTTAATGCAAATAGTTACTCTTCTCAAAAATGATTTTAAGAAAGAAGAATCTAGGAACATTGATAGAGAGATGTCTTTAGAAAAGAGGATCAAACAACTAGATAATATTGTTTTTAAAAGAGATCAATCTGCACAAACTGTTCACATGTTGATGAAACCTCAGCTTTTCTATGATCATACCACTAAACAAGCTCTAGGTTTTCAAAATCCTTTCTATCTGAAAAAAGCTCAGCAGTTGAAACCAAAGCTTTATGATGGTAATGTCATTAAGAATACTACTGCTATTGTGATTCCTGACTCCGAAGAGACACTCATGCTTGCTGAAGAGAGTCGTTTAAAAAATGATTTTATAACCAAAGGGTCCTATGATGTTATAAAAGAAAGTTATTACTACACCAGTCGATTATGCTGTTCTTAACTAACTTTCTCAAGATCTTGAAACATGATTTGTTCCACAAACTAAATTATCTGTTGATCAAGCCTTTTGGTCTCAGAATTTTGGGAATTCTTCAGATCCTACTCTTTCTAGTAGACCCACCAAAGTTGAGGTTCCAAAAGAACTTCCTAAAGTCAACATGGTTAATACAAGTTTGAAGAAACTTAAACACCATCTTGTTGGTTTTGACATGGTTGTCAAAGAAAGAACCACGGTCACAACTATCACTGAGGGCTCGTGGGGGTTCGAACATACAAAAACTTGTTTTAGGGATGAAATAATTCCATTTGTAAAAGCTCTAAAGGACATGTTCAACATATTCGATCAATATTTGATTGATGAACTTTTTAAAGTCCAAAATGTCTTTCATCAAATAGAACAGGCTGTGGAACAACATCGTTTAGAGTAAAAAATATTTAAAGTTAAGATGAATTAAGTTTTCAATGATAACGAATGACTCTTAGAACAAGTCAATAACAAAGATATTGCGAACATATTTATGAATTCTTCTGAGGATAATGCTTCTATGAATGTGCATGAATGTGAAAAGTGTCTCAAACTTGAGACTGAGCTTCTCAATAAAAAGGATTTCATTGAAAAAGAGACTTACAATAAATTGTTCAGAAGTTTTACCACTCTTGAAAAACATTGCATCTCTTTAGAAGTTGACATCAGGAAATTTTTCAAAGGGACAATTCTGTTTCAAATCAAAGTGCTCCAAGTTTTGATCAATATTTTGAATTTAATGAATTGAAAGCTCATTCCCAAGAGAAAGACACGGTTATAAAGAAGTTAAAAGAGAGAATCAAATCTCTAAGTGGAAAAATGAATGAGGATAAGATTAAAAATGACTTAAAGGAGATTGAAATAATAAAAATTGAATTGGATCATAGGGTGTCAAAGCTTATTGCTAAGAATGAGCATTTGAAACAAACCTATAAGCAACTTAATGACTCGATTAAACCATCACGTATTCGATCAAAAGAACAATGTGATGATTTAATTAATCAAGTCAATTTAAAGTCTGTGGAAATCTCTAATTTAAATGCTAGTCTTTAGGAAAAAGTTTTGGTAATTACTGCTCTCAAGGATGATCTAAGGAAACTTAAAGGAAAAGGTTTAGCTGATAATGTTGTTTGCAAACACACTATTGATCCAGAAATGCTTAAGATTGATGTAAAATATTTGAACCCTAGATTGTTGAACAATAGGTCAGCTCACTCTGATTACCTTAAGCACACTCAAGAAGAAGTTGCGATTCTTATAGAAATAATGGAACAAGGAAAATCACAAAATCCTCTAAATGAATCCTTAGACTCTGCTTGTAAGTATACCAAACAAATTCAGGAGTTGCTTATAATAGTCGGACAAACTTGCCCTAGTATCAACAATTCAGGTGATAAATTAGTGGTTGTGATCCCAAAGAAAAAGGACAAAAGAGTTAGATTCACTAAGCCCGCCACATCCTCAGGAAACACAAACACAAAAACAGCTTCTTCATCGAACTTAGTTTCTAACAAACCTATGTTGTCTTCTACAGGAGTAAAAACATCTACTAGTGCTAGCGGATCACAGCCTTCAGGCAATACAAAGAAAGATAAGATTCAGCGAACACCAAGTAGTACTCAGAAGAATAAAGTAGAAGCCCACCCTAGGACAGTTAAATCTAGTTTGAAAAATAAGAACAATGCTGTTGAACCTAAAGGAACTGCAAATGTGCAGCATTCCAAGCTTAATGCGAATTCTGAACCTTTATGTGTTAAGTGTAATGGTTGCATGCTTTCTGATAATCATGATTTGTATGTTCTTGATTTTATCAATGATGTGAATGCTCGTACTAAATCTAAATCTGTTAAGAAAAGTTCAAAGAGAAAAGTTTGGAAACCAACAGGAAAAGTGTTCACAAATATTGGATACACTTGGAGACCTACTGGTCGGACCTTCACTATAGTAGGAAATGCGTGCCCTTTAACTAGGATAACCATAACTACTAAAGTTCCCCTTAGGAAACTAACTGCTCTAGAAAGTGATACACCTAAGCCTGTAGTAACATTGCTTTACTCAAGGAACCTAAGAAATCTAAAAATAATGTTCCCGTTAGCAAACCTAAGAATATTAAATCTTTATCTGCTAACAAAAAGGAACCTAGTAAATCTTGGGGATCCATAGTTTCTGATGTTCCATCTTCCTCTCTTGATGAATGCAGGTCGTCCAAATTGTTCTCTGGTATTTGGACTCCGGCTGCTCCAAGCATATGACCGGAGATCGCTCTTAGCTCACCAATTTCGTCAATAAATTTTTGGGTACTATAAAATTTGGAAATGATCACGTGGCAAAGATATTGGGATATGGTGATTATTAGATTGGGAATGTTGCGATCGCAAGGGTTTACTACGTGGAAGGACTTGGACATATCTTATTCTCTGTGGGGCAATTATGTGATTCGAACCTTGAAGTTGCTTTTCGTCAATACACCTTGCTTCATTCAGTAATCTATGAAGGTGTTATCTATTGACAGGATCTCGAGGTAACAATCTGTATACTCTGTCTCTTGGAGATAAGGTGAAGGTTTTTACTACTACTAGTCTTTGTTACTACTGCTAGTGTAAGTTTCTACTGCTCAAGTTCATTTTTCTTAAGGTGCGTAATGGAGGGCAATTTGGGTCATTGGAATACTTGGATTAGAAGTGTAATATTGGTTCGTAGTTGTGAAGATCAAAGTTGCATACTTTAGTCTCCTATTTGATATTGACAAAAAGGGGAAGAAGATTTGATGATTTGCAACTTGTAGATCCTTGGTAGCTTAAGGGGAAGTTTTCATTCGTATATTAACTTCAGGGGAAGTTTGTGCTTATTTGGTTTTGTCATTATCAACTAGGGGAAGATTGTTGGGAATTATATTTGAGTTGATAAGACAAAACAAGAATGAAACATAAGGACTGAATCTAGCATTATGGAATTCTACAAGCTGGTGAAGTTTATTCTACAAAAGATAAAAGATTCCAAAAGATATGATTCATGAAGATAAACATGAAGTTTATTAAAGAATTAAAAGATTTAGTTTCCTTATACAATTATGTTTTCCCTTGTAAATCTAGATGGACTCTACTATATAAAGATATCCCTAGATATAGTTTTGTAAGTGTGTCAAAGATGTAAACACCAAGAAAGTGTGTGTGTGTTCTAGGCGTGAGTTCTATAATGTAGACGCCTAGGGTTTAGTAGGTTTAGCCTTAAGGTAATCAAGGTTTTCCTTGATCCCTGTTACAGTTCATTGATGTAACTGTATTATTCTGATCAAATAATATTGGGGCTTGGAATGTTTGGTAAAACCTTGTTATGATAATATTGATTCTATGTTTGAATATTCTGCCTATATTATCATTATCCTAGATTAAAGTTCTAATCAAACTAGAGCTACAATGATCTATAGGTTTTCATAATTGGTATCGGAGCCTCGTGGCTCTTGATCTAGGTTGTACAAGGTTTTTATAATCGAATTTCATAAAAGAAAATTGGGTCTTGATCTAATTCGGTAAGTGTTTCTATTTTCTTTTTCGGTTATTGATTGAAATTCAGTGAATTAGGGTTTCCATCAAACCCTAATTTGGTGAGACAAAAGGCATACTTTTCTGTTACATGATTACAAAATTCAAGATTTAAGGATGTTGCTATTGTCACGGCTGGTTTGTATTTGTGCAACATATATTCTTAAGTCGAAGACATTAAGGTTTTTTTACAAAACCCTAATAATGATATGAATCGATGTAATAGATGATAATTCTGTTGTTCGTTTGTGAATGGTCATTGGGAAGATGTTTCATAAAAGGATTTTTAGAGTTTATAAAGCAGTTGCTGTTTGGTGTTCATTGGTTGATTAATACTGCTACTATAGCAACGTCAGGTATGAGAGTTTATTTGGTTTTTAAGAATCAAACGTAAGTACATGTTATGGTTTTTGTTGAAGAACCAGGTACATCATCATCATGTTGGTAAATCATCATGCTCATCGTTATGGTTATGATTGTGTTTGCAACAAAATCTCAATAGCAGGTTCATGCGTGGTTACTGTTAGGGTTTCAAGTTCATAGTTAATACTATTGTGGTTGAAGGTTTCTTGTGCTTGATTCTTGAAGCAGCAGGTCAATGAAGATTATGGTTAGTGTTGCGTGTTGGTGAAGGTTTTTGGATAGAAGAAAACACAGCAGGATGTAATTATGATCATGGTATTGAATCTGGATTCGCAGGTATATGTAGGCTTTCTGGTTTGATTCATGTTTTGGTGTTTAGAAGCCTATTGAAAGCTGATGATTGGATTGATATAATATTAATATTGCTTCATGATGATCGTGTTCAATATTGTTACAACTATTGGTTCTTGAGTTTTTTAAGAAGAGTATATTTTATGATGCGAAAAGGAAACCCTAATTTATAGGGATTTTATTCTGTTTTCCTTTTTGAACGTAGTTGAAGCAGGTTGGATGGCACTAGGCCTAGACAAATTTCTATATTTTTTGGAATAGGCCACAGATGTTGTTATGATTGGGATATTTATTAGTGCTGTCAAGGTATATAAGTTAATACTGCTTTCATTTTTAGGATAGTACTGCTAGTTTGTTTGATTACAAGTTAATAGTGCTAGAAGCAGTTACAACTGCTAGCATTGGGTTTAAAAGATTAATACTGCTAGCTTTATGTAAGTACTGCTAGTATCGACAGATATCAGACAACACAAGCAGTTTAAACAATTTGGTTTTGGATTTGTTACACACACAGGTTCAAGAGGTATTTGAGATGATTTTAAATGTTCTTAAAGTTTAAAGGCTCATATTTTTGGATCTATTGAAGATGTGGTTACGAAGATTATTGTTTATCACTTATTTGACGGTGAAGTGGAATTATTTAGGTTTATGTTCTTATCATATCTCAAATGGCTTACAACATTTAGAAATAACTTGTTCGTGCTTAGAAACGATGTGACGAAGAATTGACAAATCTAGCAAAGGTGTGTGATTTTTCTTATGGTGCTCAATGCTTACATATGCTATCACCTTGGTTATGTGTCTCATAGAAGATGAGGATAAATTGTCAAGAGATTGCGGTCTCCCTATACATCGGTCTGGGTATACGTTTGAAGTCACGTGGATAGTGCAAGATATAAGACACAAGTTTGGGTTATTCTACTTCAGCATCAAGTTTGTTATACTTAGTTTTCTTCATCAGTAATCATTACATGAAGATTCAAGAAATGGTTAACATATGGTTTTCAAGGGAAGCTTAATGTTAAAATGTTTAACCATTTATATTCTACATCGAGGTGAAGGTTTTTACTACTACTAGCCTTTGTTACTACTGCTAGTGTAAGTTTCTACTGCTCAAGTTCATTTTTCTTAAGGTGCGTAATGGAGGGCAATTTGGGTCATTGGAATACTTGGATTAGAAGTGTAATATTGGTTCGTAGTTGTGAAGATCAAAGTTGCATACTTTAGTCTCCTATTTGATATTGACAAAAAGGGGAAGAAGATTTGATGATTTGCAACTTGTAGATCCTTGGTAGCTTAAGGGGAAGTTTTCATTCGTATATTAACTTCAGGGGAAGTTCGTGCTTATTTGGTTTTGTCATTATCAACTAGGGGAAGATTGTTGGGAATTATATTTGAGTTGATAAGACAAAACAAGAATGAAACAAGATGGAAACATAAGGACTAAATCTAGCATTATGGAATTCTACAAGCTGGTGGAGTTTATTCTACAAAAGATAAAAGATTCCAAAAGATATGATTCTTGAAGATAAAGATGAAGTTTATTAAAGAATTAAAAGATTTAGTTTCCTTATACAATTATGTTTTCCCTTGTAAATCTAGATGGACTCTACTATATAAAGAGATCCCTAGATATAGTTTTGTAAGTGTGTCAAAGATGTAAACACCAGGAAAGTATGTGTGTGTTCTAGGCGTGAGTTCTCTAATGTAGACGCCTAGGGTTTAGTAGGTTTAGCCTCAAGATAATCTAGGTTTTCCTTGATCCCTGTTATAGTTCATTGATGTAACCGTATTGTTCTGATCAAATAATATTGGGGCTTGGAATGTTTGGTAAAACCTTGTTATGATAATATTGATTCTATGTTTGAATATTTCGCCTATGTTATCATTATCCTAGATTAAAGTTCTAATCAAATGATAGCTACAATGATCTATAGGTTTTCACAATCCTTATCATTGTCGATAATTACTCTTGATTTACATGGGTAAAGTGCTTAAGGTCAAAGATGAAGCTCCGGATTTCATAATCAAGTTTCTCAAGATGATCCAAGTGCGGCTTAAAGTACTTGTCCGACGAATCAGAACAGATAATGGAACTGAATTTGTTATTCAAACTTTGCGTGAATATTATCAGAATGTTGGCATCTCTCATGAAACATCTGTTGCTCACTCTCCACAGCAAAATGGTGTCATTAAAAGACGTAATCGTACGCTAATTGAAGTTGCCCACACAATGTTAATTTATGCAAAAGATCTGTTATTCTTATGGGCAGAAGCAGTTGCTACCGCATGTTATACCCAAAATCGTTCCATCATACATCTTCGTTACGGCAAAACACCATATAAGCTTTTACATGACAAACTTCCTGACTTATCATTCCTCCATGTATTTGGTGCATTGTGTTATCCGACAAATGATAGCAAGAACTTGGGAAAGTTACAACCGAAAGCTGATATTCTTATTTTCATTGGCTATGCACCCACAAAAAAGGCATTTTGAATTTACAACCGACGTACCAGAAGAATCATTGAGACGATTCATGTAGATTTTGATGAGCTGATAGCAATGGCTTTTGAACACAGCAGTTCAGGACCCACGCTTCATGAAATGACTCCTACAATAATCAGTTCAGGACTCGTGCCAAACCCTCCTCCTTCAACACCGTTTATACCACCTTCAAGAACTGATTGGGATATTTTGTTTCAATCGCTGTTTGATGAATTACTCACTCCTTCACCTAGTGTTGATCACCCAGCCCCTGAAGTCATTGCTCTAATTACTGAAGTAGTTGCTCCAAAACCCGCTGCATCAACTGGTTCACCTTCCTCAACAACTGTTGAACAAGATGCACCATCACCTAGTAACTCTCAAACAACCCCTAAAATTCAATCTCCTATCATTCCTAACGATGTTAAAGAAGATAATCATGACTTAGATGTTGCACACATGAATAACGATCCGTTCTTTGGTATTCTAATTCCAGAAAACGATTCTGAAGCATCTTCTTCTTCATATGTTATTCCTGCTGTTGTGCACACTGCTACTCCTAACTCAGAACACGTTACCAAATGGACCAATGATCATCATTTAGAAAACATCATCGGTGAACTCGAAAGACCTGTTTCCATAAGACTCCAACTTTATGAACAAGCCTTATTTTGTTACTACGATGCCTTTCTCACATTAGTTGAACCAAATAACTATAAAGATGCATTAACTCAAGCATGTGGGATTGAAGCAATACAAGAGGAGCTGAAGATGAATTTGATCGTCTCCTTCTTAAGTCTGGGAACTCGTTCCTCGTCAAGATAGAATTTGAATGTCTTGAAGTCTAGGAACTCTTTCCTCGTCCTGATAAAGTGATGGTCATTACTTTAAAATGGATCTACAAGGTGAAACTTGATGAACTGGGAGGAATTCTAAAGAACAAGGCTTGATTGGTTGCTCGTGGTTACCGTCAAGAAGAGGGAATTGATTTTGAAGAATCTTTTACTCATGTGGCTAGAATTGAAGCTATTCGAATATTCCTCGCATTTGTTGCTCACATGAATATGGTCGTTTACCTAATGGATGTAAAGACGGCATTCTTAAACGGCATTCTGCGTGAAGAGGTTTATGTCAGCCAACCAGACTGGTTTGTAGATCAAGACAATCCGAATCACATGTACAAGCTTAAGAAATCCCTCTATGGGTTGAAACAAGCTCCCCGCGCGTGGTACGATCTGCTGTCAACGTTTCTACTCTCTCAGGAATTTACTAAAGGAACCGTGGATCCCACATTGTTCATCCGAAGACAAGGCAAAGATATTCTCCTAGTACAAATCTATGTTGATGATATTATCTTTGCGTCTACGACACCTGAACTATGTGACCAATTTTCTAAACTAATGTGTTCTAAGTTTAAGATGTCAATGATGGGAAAATTTTCATTCTTTCTTGGATTACAAATTTTTCAGAATCCCAGAGGCATCTTTATAAACCAGTCAAAATACGCTCTTGAATCTTTAAAGAAGTATGGTATGGAATCTAGTGACCCCGTGGATACTCCCATGGTAGAGAAATCCAAACTGGATGAAGATACACAAGGGAAAGCCGTGGATCATACACACTATCATGGAATGATTGGCACATTTATGTATCTTACAACCAGTAGACCAGACCTTACATTTGCTGTATGCATGTGTGCCCGGTATCAGGCAAAGCCTACCGAAAATCACTTACATGCTGTAAAAAGAATCTTTAAATACCTAAGAGGAACCGTTAATAGGGGACTCTGGTATCTAAAGGATTCTTCTATTGCTCTAAAAGCTTATGCAGACACTAATAACGTGGGTTACCAAGATACTAGATGAAGTACATCTGGATGTATGCAATTATTGGGAGACAGACTTATTAGCTGGTCATCAAAAAGGCAAAAAAGTGCTGCGATATCTAGTACGGAAGCTGAATATATAGCTTTGTCCGGATGTTGTGCTCAAGTCCTTTGGATGAGATCACAACTTACCGAGTATGGCCTTGGATTCAATAAAATTCTAATGTACTGTGATAACAAAAGCACTATTGCCTTATGCTTAAACAACGTTTAACATTCTTGATCAAAACATATTGACATCAGATTCCACTTCATAAAAGAGCAAGTTGAGAACGGAGTAGTAGAGCTTTACTTTGTCAATACTGAGTATCAGCTGGCGAACATCTTCACTAAAGCCCTTGGCAGAGAAAGAATTGAATTTCTTATCAACAAGCTGGGAATGAGAAGTTTCATGCTGGAGACTCTGAAACAATTGGCAGATGAAGTTGAAGAATAGTGGTGGTACCTATTCAAATATCCTGTATAATATGTATATATATATTAAAAACCATAAAAACCAAAAAGATTTTTCATTTTCA
The DNA here is from genome assembly GCA_026074375.1 of Tanacetum coccineum. NCBI lineage: Eukaryota > Viridiplantae > Streptophyta > Magnoliopsida > Asterales > Asteraceae > Tanacetum > Tanacetum coccineum. Next base: position 24,256 of record BQNB010066053.1, on the reverse strand, counting down.
GAAAACTTTTATAAAAACAAAATACAAAAATATAAAATCTTTAAAAACCAAAGAAAAAATTAAAAAATGTGAAACATATAAAAAGAGGTAATAATGGTATGTCTTCTGAAAATCGATAACATTTACGGTCTTAGAAATGTCATTCAATAATGATACGAGGCTCTAAATGAAGTTCGAGCAGAAGTTTCAAATGTTTTTAAAACATGCCAAATGGCTTGCTATTATTTCAGATAGCAACCTGGTCATCATCTTAAAGGCAAGTATTTCAAAAAGGAAACTTAACCTCTCAACGGGAATTTTTATTCGGGTATGGTCTACTTTATGACCATGCAAAGGCTTATGTTTACTTTGCAACATAGCCCGTGCTTTCTATATACAATAGGTGTACGTGTCAGTGCATTTATTTGTCAAAATAAGAGAAATCTTATTTTTATTAGTAAAAACTTGTCTTCATAATGAATTAGTGTTTTCAGTAATCACAAAAAGATTTTTCAAAGACAATTCAACCACTCAAACAATGACTATAGCTCTTTAAATAGAAAACGGGTCATTATTTAAGGGGGAGCAATTTTCATCAAATAATCTTTTAAAACGGTCTTTCAAATTAAGTCACTATGGGTTAAAACAAGCTCCTCGCGCGAAGTACAACATATCTATTGTCAAGTTCTACTCTTTCAGAATTCTATTAAAGGAACCGTGGATCCTACATTGTTCATCAGACGACAAGGCAAATATATTCTCCTAGTACAAATCTATGTTGATGATATAATCTTTGCGTCTACTACACCTGAACTATGTGATCAATTTTCAAAATTGATGTGTTTTAAGTTTAAGATGTCGATGATGGGCAAAATATCATTTTTTCTAAGACTACAGATTTCACCAAGTCCTAGAGGCATATTTTTAAACCAATTTAAATATGCTCTAGAATCTTTGAAAAAATATGGTATGAAATCGAGTGACCCCGTGGATACTCCCATGGTGGAGAAATCTAAACTGGATGAAGATCTACAAGAGAAAGCCGTTGACCCTACACACTATCGTGGAATGGTTTTGACAACCCTTATGTATCTTACAACTAGTAGACCAGACCTTACATTTGCTGTATGCATGTGTGCCCGGTATCAGGCAAAGCCTACCGAAAAACACTTACATGCTGTAAAAAGAATCTTTAAATTCTACGAGGAAACCGTTAATATGGGACTCCTGGTAACCAAAGGATTCTCGATTGCTCTAACAGCTTATAGCAAGACGCTGATCATGCGGGTATGCCAGATACAGACGAAAGTACATCTAGAAGTATGTAATTATTGGGAGGACAGATTGTTAGCTGGTCATACAAAAAAGGCAGAAAAAGCTTGCGATATCCAGTAACGGAAGTTGAATAATATAAGCCTTGTACTGGCTGTTGATGCTTCAAGTCCTTTGGATGAAGATTAACAGCTTACTGACTAAGGTCTTGGATTCAATAAATTCCCAATGTAACTGTGATAACAAAAGGGCTATGCCTTATGTTGCCAACAATGTTTCAACATCTCGATCAAAGCATATACATCAGATTCCACCTCATTCAAAGAGCAAGTGGAGAATGGGAGTTAAGAAGAGCTGTTACTTTGTTACCACGCAGTATCACTAGCGGACATCTTCACTAAAGCCCTATGCAGAGAAAGAATTTAATTTCTAATCAACAAGCTGGGAATGCGAAGTTTTACCACGCCTGATACACTAAAATGTTGGCAGATGAAGCAAAAAAATAGTGGTGATAACTACCATTCGATTATCTTGTGTAATCATAGTATATATATTAAAAAACCATAAAAAACCAAAAGAAAAGATTTTTCATTTTTAAAATGTTTTTATGAAAACAAAATACAAAAATATAAAATCTTTAAAACAAAAAAAAATTAAAAAATCAGAAAAATATAAAAAGAGGTAATAATGGCATGTCTTCTGAAAATCGATAACATTTACGATCTTAGAAATGTCATTTAACAATGATACGAGGCTGTAAATGAAGTTCGAGCAGAACTTTAAGTGTTTTTCAAAACATGCCAAATGGTTTGCTATTATTTCAGATAGCAACCCGGTCATTATCTTAAAGGCAAGTATTTTAAAAAGAAAACTTAACTTCATAACGGGAATTTATTCTCGTGCATGGTCTACTTTATGACCATGCAAAAGCTTGTGTTTACTTTGCAACACAACCCGTGCTTCCTATATTCAATAGGTGTACGTGTGAGTGCATTTATTTGTCAAAATAAGAGAAATCTTATTTTTTTGGTAAAAAGTTGTCTTCACAATGAATCAGTGTTTTCAGTAATCCAAAAAATATTTTTTCAAGACATTCGACTACCCAAACAATGACTACAACTCTTTAAATAGAAAACGGGTCATTATTTGAGGGGGATAACTTTTTCAATCAAATAATCTTTTAAAACGGTCTTTCAAATTAAGTCACGAAATAAACAGATAAAGTTTTTAATAATGACCAAATCACAATTTAAGGGGAGTTAATGGATTTTAACTACACAAGCTTTAGATGTTAATTGTTTACAACTTTATGGACTTGTTTGAAATATGAAGACCTAAGTGAGTAAATAGGCTTTAAACGACATTCGAAATATTGGCCAACACCTCATAGTTTGTAAAAGACTAGGATTTGTTTGGAAATAACAAAAACTAGTTTTAAATAGCTTTTGAAGTTGATCACACCGGGATAGATCTAAGCTTAGTTATACCCTCATACAGATCTCAAGTATGTGTGCGTACAAGGTTTTGCTGATTCCGAGGTGTCAAAACCTGCAAGGGGGAAGGAGTAAATGTTTACTTGATAGAGTCCATGGCCTTCTTTTAAAGTCACCTTCTTTAAATTTTTAGCCTTTCTTTGTTTCTTTAGGGTGCGCTATTTCAGTAACCTGGTGGAAGAGTCATCTTGTCATTAGTCAGTATGCATCATTTGAGTCTCTAGGGGGAAGTGTGGGGAGCATAATTATTTAAAACGTGAGAAGAGATCTGTCTGATTCAATTAATGTTTTACCCGACCGGTCAATCTCTAAGCTTATTCTTAAAAGGAGTAGAAATATTTGATAGAAGAGGTACACATTGGGATTTAATTGTCTACATCTGGGACTTAGTTGACTTTGGTGTTTCAATTTATATCATAACTATCTTGAAGAGAGAAATGCGCTTATTTGGGACTTAATTGACTTTGGTGTTGCGGTATCAAATTCTTGAAAGGGTTAAGTGTGTACTTCGGATGTCTGGGCTTTATACATCAAGACTGCTTAATGCGGCTTCCAAGAAAGTTCTGAATCTACTCAAGAAATGATTGCTGGTTTAGGGGGAAGCTAAGACAACATCAATATAGACATCACCAACCACACAAGCTCAAGTTACATATGTATCGGAATCTGTTTCATACTCAAAGTTTGAAGCAAAGAATTTCGTAACTTGGAAAGAAAGTTGAAACAATGTCGAAGAGTGCTTGGATAGAGAAAGACCAGATTGACAACTTCTTGAAAGAAAGAAGGTTAATGAAGAGCTTAGAAATGTTTGTTGGTGGGAGATTGTACGAAGGAGACCTACGGCTGCTACAAAGAACCATATGATTCTATCATATGATGTTCTCATCATTAAGGTCAAACCTCGTACATAATAATCTTGTGAATATATAAATGTGTAGTGTAGACTTAAAAATTAGGTATATATAGTGTTTGAGTATGAATTTTCAAGAATTTTTTAGTAAATTTAATTTTTTTCAAATTAACATACTAAAACACCATATAATTTCCTCATAATTTGAGGGAGAGCATTAAAATGTTCCTGTTAGATATTGTGTAACATTTTGTCCTCGAATGTTTAATCAATTGATATCCAAAATATCAAGGGATTAACATTTTGGATAAGGGGAGAAAATGTGATTAAACTATGATTAAAATGAACCTAACTTGTACTGAAATGTGATCATATAAAATGGACTCAATGCACTCAACTCTTAGCATGTACTACGATTACGATACACATGTTAAGGGGAGCTTTTAGTGATAATGAAAAACTCTCAAAGTGTAAATCTTTTGATATTTATATCAAACACTTTGATTGAACTTTTTAATGATTTTGAAAGGATCGTGATGGAATACCCAAAAGACTGACCATGTTCATAAATTTATGGAGTTATAAGGTGATTAGGCATAGGTATTCAAATCCCATGATCCAGCCAGAACCGAAGGGATCTACCCAGGGATATCCACTAGATAGTGTAGAAGTCCTAAGTTATGATACAAAAGGAGAAAAAGATGACTCCCAAGCCAAATAAATCTCTACAACAGGGGATCTACCCAAAGAGGGAGCTACCCTTCACGTGCGAGCGAGAGCGATAGAAGATCTCTCCGTATCTCATGAGATACAAACCAGGTGAAAAAGAAGAGAATCGTGGCCAATACAGTTATCGCTGACTGAGAACATAGAGATAGTCTCACACAAAACTCTGATAACAACAATCACAACAAGAGTACTTACGTCTTCATAATGGTATATCCCTCGGTAAGTGACGCGTACAATACGAGATGGGTTGACGATACATCATCTACAGAAGCAATCTGTCTAAGGATAAACGTGATGCGCACTAGACAGGACACACTCAGAAGATCCGCTCTCACAGATACCGACTTAGAGCGTGCAAAAACCACGTCTGCCACATTCTAACCTGCATTACGAAACAACTAATGTTCTGTCTTGCGATCTCGCGCCATTCTGAGACACGACTGGCCATGGATCACACCTCTACAGCGCCTATGCACACTGCGCTCCTTTCCCTGCTGAAGGGGTTGAAGAATTAAAAAGAATTATAAGGATAAAGGGTGAAAAGAAAGAAGCCCTTCATACACTTAGGCAAAAACCGGGTCAATACATAAACTGTCAGAAACACTAAGTTGTTGTCTTACATTGAAGACCATCATGGACCCAGTGACGCTATGTACAACCCTTCCTAGCCACTCAAGGTCTCTTAACAGACTCTTGTTTCATTTCTCACGGAGATTACACACATTTCTATCAACTTTCTAACTCCAAGGAGTTGATATTGAAAAGGTGGCATTTTGCTCCAGCCTCCGATCACTAAATCCAAAGTGCACTATTGAGTCTAGAGCCAAAAGAGATCATCTATAAATCTCATTAGGACACTTGTCAAAATTATTCTTGCTAAGTCACACAATGTGAATAACAAGATATATATTAAGAGTCCTATGCATTATCCTTGCGATTTTGCCAGAACATCCGAGTGATATTACTCACAGTGAAGATGGAAATCCTGCTTGAGCCAACATCAAACAAGCTCATGGTAGGTGACTTGTGCAATTCTATACGAATCAAACTTGTGACAACTGGAAAAAAATGATGGTGCGATTCTATATGAGTCAAACTTGTTCCAGAAAATGGATTAACGATTGATGATGAATTTTTGAAATGATTAACACTCTCGATGTGTTACAAAAACACTTTAGCAAGTGACACGTCGATTAATTTTCAAATTGATTTTTCTATTCAATCGGTGAGACTTCGTCTTGCTGGTTCACTCATACTGTGTTGTCTACTTTGAGACGCTCCGGTAATAAGAACGGCTAGTGCAGCTGCGAAACCCTGTCAAGGAGATTCCTTGGAATTCTACCTGATCACAGGCAGTATTTATACTGATCAACGGGGAACCGTGGTTATTTCAACCATATTCGACGAAGTGATAAAGACACTTTCGTCCATATCTGTTGATTATCACTAGACTAAACCTGCAGGTACTCCCGACGATTGGTGCAGCTGATTCTCAACGAGTCATGATTCATAGCCACATGCTCATACCTGACCGACAAATATAAAGACATCATGAAAGCTCAAGTACATGTTTCAAGACTTCCGCTACTCTGATACCGTATATCTTTCTTAAAGTGACGAAGTATTAAAGTCAAATAATTTCAAAGAAGTTTTAGTTACTGTGATACCGTACGTCTTTCTTGAAGTGACGAAGTATTAAAGTCAAAGAATTTCAAAGAAGTTTTCGTCACTCTGATACCTTACGTCTTTCTCGAAGTGACAAAGTGTTATAGTTAAAGAACCTCAAGAAAGATGCAATATTAAATCTTTTCAAGAAAGGTATGAGCATGTCGGTCCAGAAATCACAAGTTCACAAGATGGCAAAGTTTACAAGATGGCGAATCGAGATTATGCTTGGTTGATGATCTCAAGCTGTTCAAGATCACATTTTCACATTCAAGTCAAGATAAAGGAATAAGCTCAAGCCTAAAGTCAATGATCACTACATCAAATCACAAGTTAATGATAGAAGTTAAAGACTACGAGCTCAAGACTAAAGATAAAGCATAGTATGCTAGGTCTAAGTTTTTGTAAAATGGAGTGACCTCCCTTAGGAGGAGATTGTGAGGAACACCAAAGTGTCGGTCACTTCTATAGATAAATATAGTTAACTCGTTAAGTTAATTTTTGGAAACTTACTAGGCTAGTTAGCTAAAGCCCATGGACAAACCCATAAAGGCCTAAGCCCATGTCCACATGTAAGTATTTATACACCTCTCCATGCCTTGGAGAGGTGGTTGGTTGTTCATTTTTCACACAATTATGCATTTCATTTCTATGTTAACTTTATCTCTCTAAGTGTTCATCCAACCCACTCTCTCTCTAGAATCACATCTCTTTCCCTCTCATCTAGTATGTTATTAGATTAGTCTTTACGAGAAAAATGAATTTCCCGTTGTGAGATCAAGTTTTCTTTTTGTCAAAATACTTGCCTTTAAGTTGAGGACCGGGTTGCTATCTGAAATAATAGCAAGCCATTTTACATGTTTTAAAATATTTTTAACTTCTGCTCGAACTTCATTTACAGCCTCGTATCATTATTGAATGATATTTCTAAGGCCGTAAATGTTATCGATTTTCAGAAGACATGTCATGAAAACCTATTTTTGTATTTTTCTAATTTTTTAATTTTGTATTTTCTTTTTTGGTTTTATATTTTGATATTTTTTTTTTGAAAAATTTATATATAAAAAAATGAAGAAAGTATTTTTGGGTTTTTATATTTTATTATATACATATAATACACATGATATACCACGAGTTACCACCTTTACTCGTCCTCTTCCTCTGTCAAACGTTTTAGCGTTTTCAGAGACATGCTTCTCATACCAAGCTTTTCAATCAAGAAGTTGAATCTTTCTCGTGGCAAGGGTTTGGTGAAGATGTCAGCCAGTTGATATTCAGTACAAACAAAGTTTAGTTTCACTATTCCATTCTCCACTTGCTCTTTTATAAAGAGGTAGCGTACATCGATGTGTTTGGCTCTTGAGTGTTAAACAATGTTGCAGCATAGAGCAATCGCACTTTTGTTGTCGCAGTACAGAGGAATCTTATTGAATGTAAACCCATAGTTTGTTAGCTGTGATCGCATCCAAAGGATTTGAGCACAACACCCAGATAAGGCAATATATTCAACCTTTGTACTCGAAATTGTAGTGCTCTTTTGCTTCTTGGAAGACCAGCTAACAAGTTTATCACCTAAGAATTGAGCGCTTCCTGATCTACTACGTCTAGTGTACTAACACCCTGCGTGATCTACGTCTGAATATGCTATTAGAGACATACCGACATCCTTCGAATACCAGAGACCCATGTTAATGGTTCCCTTTAGGTATCGAAAGATCCGCTTAACTGCATTTAAGTTCTTTTTGGTAGGCTTTGCCTGATACCAAGCACATAAGCTGACTACATAAATAAGGTCGGGTCTACTGGACATTAGATACATGAGTGATCCAATCATGACACTGTAATGTGTAGCATCAACTGGTGTCCCCTGTAGATCTGCATCCAGTTTATTATTTTCTACCATAGGTGTGTATACAAAATCACTAGTTAGCATACCATATTTTTTTAATAATTTTAGAAGTATATTTTGATTGGTTAATGAAGATGCCTCTGTGACTTAAGAAATTTGTAATCCTAAAAAGAATGACATTTGCCCCATTATTGACATCTTGAACTTAGTAGTCATAAGATTAGCAAACTCATCACACAAAGCAGCATTAGTTGATGCAAATATTATATCGTCGACAAAAATTTGTACCAGTAATAAGTCGTTTCTTGCTTTCCTTGTGAAGAGTGTTGGATCGACTGCACCTTTAGAGAAATGTTATGAGATGAGGAAGCTTGACAGCATGTCGTACCATGCACGTGGTGCTTGTTTGAGACCATAAAGGGCCTTTTTAAGTTTGTACACATGTGATGGGTTGTCCTGATTAACAAATACTTCTGTTTGAGAAACGTAGACCTCTTCCTTGAGCTCGCCATTTAAAAAAGCTGTTTTGACGTCCATCTAGTAGATCGTCATTGATGACATCAACTAACGTCTATTTTATAGCATCATTTCTCCCATGTAATTAATCCATTTTGTATGATTTTTGCAAAGAATTGTTATTTAAACATTCATATTTGAGAATTGCAGTAATTATGGAGTACTTGGTGAAACTTGACTAAAAGGCACGCATTCAAGAGCTTAAACGAAGATAAAGATTACTGTTCTGACAACTAATACGCCGTATCCATCAAGAAAGATACGGCGTATCTATGCCTGCACTCACCAAAGACCACGAAGGACACAAGACCAATACGCCGTATCCAGGAAAGGCAATACGCCGTATTCAAGCTATATGGGAATAAAATATTATGGAAGATATGAAACGTGGTCCCTACTCGAAGAAACTCTAATACGCCGTATCCAACACCTTGGATACGCCGTAACGACATCGACTCCAGACCCTATAAATACAAAACTCAAAAACAAGTTTTAAGTGTGCTAAATCATATTCTCAATACCTAAACCACAAAAGTCGATTTTCAGAAGAGAAAAAGAGCAGAAGAAGTCTCGTAACGCATTCCAATCCATAGTAGACAACATGTAATTTCTTATACTTTTGTAATCGTTCAGTTTTTAGTATCATTCGTTAACTCGATTATTTTACCTTGGCTAAGCCATTACTCTTATATAAATTATGATGTTTGAAGGCTAATACCTTCGGGTATTAGCCATTATAATGAAGATCTGAATGTTTGGTTTTGTTTATATCTCGATTGCTTAATTTATCATCGTATGCTTGTTTATGTTTATCAATTTATACTTGTTTATGTGCTTTAATATGCGACCTATCATTCAACTGGATCTAGTGATACGGACCAAGTAATCTAGATGTCGGGATAGCTCTCCATATAGTAATTTATACATCTAAAATCATAGGATCATAAATATTGTCCTGCTAAATCCGTGCTAGGATACGCTTCCGGATTAACTAGATATCGAATATTGCCTTTGGTTTAGTGAACAAGTTGACTAGCAGGTGAGCCTAGATAATTCAACAAATAACGTTCTAATTCCATTGGATAGTTGGACAAGTGGACTACTAGTGTATAAATCGCCGTTAAGCAGTAAGTGGGTAAAGTCTCTATGAGCTAGGGTTTAACAAGATCACCATTGCTTTAATCATTAAGACAGATTATAATCAGCAAATAAGAATGCTTTATGAAAATGCTTTAATTGTGACAGAATTAATGTGTCTAGGTCTTAGGTTGAAGTCCCGCCTAAGTCTAAGAATGATATACCACATCGAGATAAGTGATCATTACACTGAATAAACAAACCAACCTTCTAATCAGATTAATGATGGCTAATACAGTTTTCTATTATAAGGCTTGACCGCTCTTTTATCTTTTGTTAATTTGCTTATGTGGGTTAAAGTGTCTTGAATTGATTGTAGTCACCACCAAACCCGTGCCAGTCTCTCAGGCTGAAACCTCCTTTTACCTGTTAGAATTAGGATTAGAACTAACATAGGATTAGCATAGATTTGACTTAGATTAGAATTAATTTAGATCAGTAAACCAAAGTATTAATAAATTGAGAGATTTAACCTCGCTTCAAGTGTTTGACACCCTACTTACCACGAATCTACCGCCGCCCGGGTACACTGCCCGTAAAGTGTTGTTTTTGGTTAAGTCGACAAAATATGAATTTAAAACTTGAATCATAAAAATATACACCACAGAATGACACAATCAAGTTTTTGGCGCCGTTGCCGGGGAGTGAAAATTAATCTTGATTTTTATTTTATATTTTAGTTTTTAGCATTAGATCTAACCCTTAGGAATAGAGTAGTTTATAGTAGTTTATAATTCTGCTTGTTTGTTTATTCTGTTTGTGTGATACGGAGTATTCAGTTTACTGAATACGGCGTATTAAGCTATTTGACAGTTTTTATTTCCTAGGAAATTTATTACAGGTTAAAATGGACGACTCTAACATTACTATGGAGGAGTATATCAGGCTTGAGGAGGAAAAAGCTCGTAGGTGTGCTAAGGTGTATAACTGGGAAACTGCTACGTATGGTAAGATCTAGGATAATGAAGACGTTCACGACCTCGGATCTGTTGAAACTGAATTCCCAACTATAGTCTTTAATGACACGTTAACATCTGAAGCAACACTCTCGTGTGAGCCTACGGTAAGTTCTCTTAACGATGATGAAATCGACTTTAGAATATCGTTTGATGAATCCGATGATGAAGATTGCACGGTAATTTTTGACAAAAATTCATTTTCTTACAAAATAATCTGTCAATGATTTAAAAACGGATTCGGAAAATGATAATGATAAAGTTAATATGCCTTTGCTTCCATCACCCAAGCCTACGGTCAGTTATTTTGATGATTTAGACTTCTTTAAAGATTTTGAGAATGAATTTCCAACCATTGTTTACAATGATGCTCAAACGTCTAAATTAGATTTCTTAACTGAACCCAATGTAAGTCCTCAACGTATTGATGAATTTAATTTCAAAGATGAAACATCATTGTCCGAATGTGATGAAGAGGAACAAAACGTTACACGCTTTAATGATTTATTTCCTTTTAACGTAATTTATCTAGATGATTCAAAGTCGGATAAGGACAATGATGATGATGAAATTAACATTAAACAGTCTTCGAGGGGTAATGTAGTAAATACGGATGATGGTGCCTATGCACATGGGTCAAATAAGATTTTGAAAACAAGTCATGATACATCTAATAAAATTTTCAAAACTGAAAATTTTATCAAGGAATTAAATGTTAAAATCGTGACTTGTAATTATCTTAACAACTGTATGCTTTTAAATCTTATTAAGAATTTACGTGTGCCGTTTGGCATCCCGTTCGACCCTAAATTGTTTTTTAAGGATGGGATTAAATTAGGGGCAAGTCTAACTTAAAGATTTTTCTAAAACAAAAGTGCTTGCCGAGAGACAACCCGGAATGTATTTTTAATTTTGTTATCTAGTCTGTCTTCCCAGACTATCTATACGGCGTATCCAAACCCCATGGATACGGCGTATTAACCTTCTAGACGTTATCCAGTACTTATTTTCAGCACAGTCGATACGGCGTATTTGTTAAACAAATACAGCGTATTCGACACAGGTATCAATACGACGCATCCTAAAGTATGGATACGATGTATCGGCTTCCTGTACAGTTTTAGGTATTTATTTCGAGTCTATCCAACGAATACACGGAGATAGATTTGCACTTGTTTTCTTATGCTTAGCACAGGACCTCGCTGAAAAGAGATCGACAATGTTGGTGAAGAATCTACGATCTAGAAATTTCAAAGTGTTGGAGTCTTGAAACTTCAAGGCGTTCAACATAAATTCTTGCTCAAAAAAACTCAACACGGAGAATCTATCGAGCAAATATCAGGGGAGTTTCTCATTCTAATTCTTTTTAATTATCGTATTTAATATTTTATCTATACAACGAGGACGTTGTATAATTCAAGTGGGGGGTGGGAATTAGAATGTTTACTTGTCCTAATTTTCACACTAAAACACTTAAATTATACTCAAATTTAAAAGATTTTTAAGCATACTTTTGTGAAATTACATGTTACATAACCCGTACACAATAACCCTTATTAGATATTATGAGGGTTTAACCTTATCCGTTTCTAAATGTTTACCCAAATTCCATAAAATATGAGTGTGCCGGTGATATAGTAGACTTTAGAACTTGGCTTGGTATATCTATTTGAGATCACAGTGATGAGTACTATGGATTTAGATGGAGTAACTTGTTTAAATTGGTAAATTTTAGGATTACACTCAAAAAGCCTTTACATGTTGTTTATTAACTAACTACACTGGTTAGTTAACCCCCGTATGAACCCTTTGTTTACTCTCACTTTAAGAGTAAGATACCCCTAGAACAACCCGTAGAGCCAATCCTTTAGGAATTACACCAACTTGTTTATTTCGTTACACCTTTACACCTTAGCCTACCCTGTTAGATTAAGTTTGTTTTACAGTTGCTAGTTTTTTAATGTGTAGAGTATGTATTTCCCGAGTCTTGTGTTAATTTTGGTACGGTTGGAAGAAATTTGCACATCGCAAATGGGAATGTATAAAGTAGTCAAAGCTCGTGTATTTTTACTACCATCGTAATTAATGGTACGTCCGAAGAATGAAGAATTATCAAAGGAATTATCTAAAATTATTATGATCGTGAAGATGGTGAAACTACTCCTAGTTTCATATATAGTTAGATGAAAAAAAATAGAAAAAATTAGAAAAACCGCAACAAAAAAAGAGATGGAAAGTTCGAAGATAATCGTTTTGTAACTATCGAAGGAATTATATGAAGGATCGATTATTCGTTGATACGTCTTTAAAATCGATGATGTAGAGTATTGTATAAAGTGGTAGATATCGCCACTTTCCTTGTAAAGTATGTAAAGTATGGGATAATTGGGAAGTTGACCGTTACGGGAATGCCAACTTAGGTTGTTGTTTTTGATCTATGATCAAGACGTTTGTAAATAGTTGTGTCTTTATCATGGTAACGGTCGAGAAAAAGTGTCTAGCAACTTGTATCTTAGACTTAATCTATTTGTTTCATAATTTTTATTTAACAACATTTTATTTTCCTTTTCTAATTATTAACCATGGGTTTTACGCGAATAAGGATGTGTACGAGCATGTATGTCTATTCCATCATTACGGCCATGTATGCATGTCTCAGCTGCCTTGTTGGTTTATTACTATTGGTGAAAGTTAGAAGATCCCTACCCTATATCATTCTTCATCCTAACCGTTGGTTAAACTCGAATGAGGATGTGATCGAACACACATGTCTATTCCGTCATTACGGCCATGTATGTGTGCTTCAGATGCCTTGTTGGTGTGGTACTTTTGGTGAAAGATTGTAGAAAGATCAACCCTAAGCCTTATTGTACAAACCTATATCTACCTTTATAAACTTGTTACTCCTTAGCTCTAGTGGTGGAGATGTGGATCCTTTCCAAGCTTATGATATAATACTCGTCACGAATGAGAAATTGAGTGAATTAGTTACATGTTACCACATAGATTAGTTGAGTAATTTGAGTGTTTTCATCTTCCTATTTCGTGAGGTGTTTGGTTGTATACTTGTAATAGATCAAATAAATGTTTAACGGAAAATATCCTTAGGGATACATTTTCATAAACTTGTAAAGGCTACTTGAGGACAAGTAGGATTCAAGTGGGAGGATATTTGATGACATCAAATAACGTCTATTTTATAGCATCATTTATCCCATGTAATTAACCTATTTTGTATGATTATTGCAAAGAATTGTTACTTAATTGTTCATATTTGAGAATTGCAGTTATTATGGAGTACTTGGTGAAACTTGACTAAAAGGCACGCATTCTGAAGCTTATACCAAGATATTTTGAAGATTACTATTCTGATAACTAATACGCCGTATCCATCAAGTAAGATATGGCGTATCTGTGCTTGCACTCACAAAGACCACGAAGGACTCAAGACTAATACGCCGTATCCAGGAAAGGCAATACGCCATATTCAAGCTATATGGGAATAAAATATTCTGGAAAATATCAAATATGGTCCCTACTCTAAGAAACTCCAATACGCCATATCCAACACCTTGGATACGCCGTATCGACACCGATTCCAGACCCTATAAATACAAAACTCAAAAATGAGTTTTTAGTGTGCTAAATCATATTCTTGATACCTAAACCATAAAAGTCAATTTTTAGAAGAGAAAAAGAGCAGAATGGGTATCGCACTGCATTCTAATCCATAGGAGACAACGTGTAATTTCTTATACTTTTGTAATCGTTCAATTTTTGGTATCATTCGTTAACTCGGTTAGTTTACCTTGGCTAAGCCGTTACTCTTGTATTAATTATGATGTTTGAAGGCAAATACCTTCAGGTATTAGCCATTATTATGAAGATCTGAATGTTTAGTTTTGTTTATATCTTGATTGCTTAATTTATCGTTGTATGCTTGTTTATGTTTATCAATTTATACTTGTTTATGTGCTTTAATATGCGATCTATCATTCAACTGGATCTAGTGATATGGACCAAGTAATCTAGATGCTGAGATAGCTCTCCATATAGTAATTTTTACATCTAGAATCATAGGATCATAAATATTGTCCTGCTAAATTCGTGCTAGGATACGCTTCTAGCTTAACTAGATATCGTATATTGCCTTTGGTTTAGTAAACAAGTTGACTAGCAGGTGAGCCTAGATAATTCAACAAATAACGTTCTAATTCCATTGGATAGTTAGACAAGTAGACTACTAGTGTATAAATCGCCGTTAAGCAGTAAGTGGGTAAAATCTCTATGAGCTAGGGTTTAACAAGATCACCATTGCTTTAATCATTAAGACATATTATAATCAGCAAATAAGAATGCTTAATGCGGATGTTTTAATTGTGACAGAATTAATGTGTTTAGGTCTTAGGTTGAAGTCTCGCCTAAGTTTAAGAATGATATACGACCTCGAGATAAGTAATCATTGAACTGAATAAACAAACCAACCTTCTAATTAGATTAATGATGGCTAATACAGTTTTCTATCATAAGGCTTGATCGCTCTTTTATCTTTTGTTAATTTGCTTGCGTGGGTTAAAGTGTCTTGAATTGATTGTAGTTACCACTAACCCGTGCCAGTCTCTCAAGCTAAAACCCCCCTTTTACCTGTTAGAATTAGGATTAGAACTAACATAGGATTAGCATAGGTTTGACTTAGATTAGATTTAACTTAGATTAGTAAACCAAAGTATTAATAAATTAAGAGATTTAACCTCGCTTCAAGTGTTCGACACCCTACTTACCACGAATCTACCATCGACTAGGTACACTGCCCGTTAAAGTGTTGTTTTTGGTTAAGTCTGCAAAATATAAATTTAAAACTTGAATCATAAAAATATACACCACACAACGACACAATCAGTCATATTCTTGTTGGCGGCTTTAGCTATGAAGATATGGATGGCCTCTATTCTTGCAACCGATGAAAATGATTCCTCAAAGCCGATTCCCTCCTCTTGCCTAAATCTTTGAGCAACTAATCTAGCCTTGTTCTTGAGTACCCTACCAAATTCGTCTTTTTTAACCTTGAAGATCTACTTAAATTTGATCAACATTACTTTATCTGGACAAGGCACTAATTCCCAAACTTGTAGTATTTCAAATTCATGAATTTCTTCTTGCATTGCCTCAATCCATGAGGATTTGAGCATAGCTTCTTTGAAGTTCTTTGGTTCTACAGAAGTTAGGAAGGCATCAAAGTAACACTACATAGCATTAGTTTCTTGTTGCTTTCTCATGAAGACTGGCCGAGACGGGTCACCAATCACGTTTGCTAATGGATGATTGATGTGTCGTTTTGTGGTGTATATTTTTATGATTCAAGTTTTAAATTTATATTTTGTCGACTTAATCAAAACAACACTTTAACGGGCAGTGTACCCGGTTGGTGGTAGATTCGTGGTAAGTAGGGTGTCGAACACTTGAAGTGAGGTTAAATCTCTTAATTTATTAATATTTTGGTTATCTAATCTAAGTTAATTCTAATCTAAGTCAAACCTATGCTAATCCTATGTTAGTTCTAACTCTAATTCTAACAGGTAAAAGGGGGGTTTCAGCCTGAGAGACTGGCACGGGTTTGGTGGTGACTACAATCAATTCAAGACACTTTAACCCACGTAAGCTAATTAACAGAAGATAAAAGAGTGGTTAAGCCTTATGATAGAAAACTATATTAGCCATTATTTATCCAATTAGAAGTTGGTTTGTTTATTTAGTGCAATGATTACTTATCTCGAGGTGGCATATCATTCTTAGACTTAGGCGGGACTTCATCCTAAGACCTAGACACATTAATTCTGTCACAATTAAAGCATCCGCATAAAGCATCCTTATTTGCTGATTATAATTCATCTTAGGGATTAAAGCAATGGTGATCTTGTTAAACCCTAGCTCATAGAGACTTTACCCACTTACTGCTTAACGGCGATTTATACTCTAGTAGTCCACTTGTCCAACTATCCAATGGAATCAAAACGTTATTTGTTGAATTATCTAGGTTCACCTGCTAGTCAACTTGTTCACTAAACCAAAGGCAATATCCGATATCTAGTTAAGCCAGAAGCGTATCCTAGCACAGATTTAGCAGGACAATACTTGTGATCCTATGATTCTAGATGTATAAATTACTATATGGAGAGCTATCCCGACATCTAGATTACTTGGTCCGTATCACTAGATCTAGTTGAATGATAGGTCGCATATTAAAGCACATAAACAAGTATAAATTAATAAACATAAACAAGCATACAACGATAAATTAAGCAATCGAGATATAAACAAAACCAAACATTCAGATCTTCATAATAATGGCTAATACCCAAAGGTATTAGCCTTCAAACATCATAATTAATACAAGAGTAATGGCTTAGCCAAGGTAAACTAACCGAGTTAACGAATGATACCAAAAACTGAACGATTACAAAAGTATAAGAAATTACACGTTGTCTCCTATGGATTGGAATGCGTTGCAAGACCTCTTCTGCTCTTTTTCTCCTCTGAAAATTAACTTTTGTGGTTTAGGTATCGAGAATATGATTTAGCACACTTAAAACTCCTTTTTTAGTTTTGTATTTATAGGGTCTATTGTCGGTGTCGATACGGCGTATCCAATGTGTTATATACGGTGTATTGGGTGTTTCTTGGAGTAGGGACCACGTTTGATATCTTGCAGAATATTCACATACTATATCTCCAATACGGCGTATTGGTCTTCTCTCGATGCGGCGTATTGATCGTGTTTCCTTAGTGGTCTTTGGTGAGTGCAGGCACGGATACGCCGTATCTTCCTTGATGGATACGGTGTATTGGTTGTCAGAATAGTAATCTTCAAAATATCTTTGTTTAAGCTCCAGAATGCGCGCCTTTTGCTAATATTCACCAAGTACTCCATAATTACTGCAATTCTCAAATACAAACGATTAAGTAACAATTCTTTGCAATAATTATACAAAATGGGTTAATTACATGGGATAAATGATGTTATAAAATAGACGTTATTTGATGTCATCAAATATCCCCCCACTTGAATCCTACTTGTCCTTAAGTATCCTTTAAAAGTTTATAAAAATGTACCCCTAAGTATATTTTCCGTTAAAGCATTTATGTGATCTATTATAAGTACACAACCAAACACCTCACGAAATAGGAAGATGAAAACACTCAAATCACTCAACTAATTTATGTGGTAACATGTAACTAATTCGCTTAATTGCTTGGTCGTGACGAGTATTCTATCATAAGCTTGGCCAGGATACACATCTCCACCGCTAAAGCTAAGTAGTAACAAGTTTATAAAGGTAAATATGGGTTTATATGATATGGCTTAGGGTTGATCATTCTTCAATCTTTCACCAGAAGTACCACTCCAACAAGGCAACTGAAGCTCACATACATGGCCGTAACGACGAAATAGACATGTATGTTCGATCACATCCTCATTCGAATTTAACCAACGGTTAGGATGAAGAATAATATAGGGTAAGGACCTTTTAACTTTCACCAAAATTCGTTAACCAACAAGGCAGCTGAGACATGCATACATGGCTGTAATGACGGAATAAATATGCACGCTCGTACACGTCCTCATTCGCGTAAAACCAGCGGCTAGTCATTAGGAAAGAGAAGTAAATTGTTGTTAAATAAAAATTACTAAACATATAGATTAAGTCTAAAATACAAGTTGCTAGACACTTTTTCCCGACCGTTACCATGATAAAGACACGACTATTTACAATGTATTAATCATAGATAATAAAAACAACAACCTAAGTTGGCATTCCCGTAATGGTCAACTTCCCAATCATCCCATACTTTATAGGGTAAGTGGCGATATCTTCCACTTTATACAATACTGTTAATCCTAATTCAAGATCTATTCCTTGGCTTGTAAAGGTTAAGTTACTTTGGATAAATCCAAAACAACTATGGTAGAAACTTTGTGAATACTAAAGAGTATGTGGAATCTACTCTTTAACACTTAGAAGAAAAACAATGAAACAGTAAACTTTTAAGAACAATGATATAACTGAAAAGCTCCAATAGTATTATTATAAATAATGCGAGTACTCTGTATAGTACTAGGGTTTACAACCTTGAAGTTATTACTATTGTACATGTAATACCATAACCTAGAATCTCCTTTTATACACCAAGGAGTCCTTTACAAGATAACTACAAATCTTCTATAATTGTAATCTAATATGCATATCTTTCTAACTAAATAGAATATACATTGAATAAGTTAATACATATCACTTCACACGTCTTTATCCCTTCAGCAGTCTTAAGTCTTCATGCAACAGTCTTAACTTCTTCAGCAATGTTAAGTTAGTACCGGCAGTACTAACTTTCTTCTAGCAGTACTAACTAGTTAATATTGGCAGTTGTAATCTTGAGCAGTACAAAGTCTTTGGCTTGGCAGTACTAAGTGTAATTAGTTTAATTCCCAACAATGATCCCCTAAACTTGTGATTTACCTCCAAATCATTAAGTTTCTTGAATTAAACCTTGAGAGGATTCTTTCAAACACTTCATCTTCTTGGTCTTTCAACTTGCAAGAATATCTTCCTAAGTAGTTCTCTACACATCTCATTATCTTGTTCTACCAAAAGCTTTGCACCAAACATATGTATGAGAACACCTCTTGATAAAGGATATTCCCTTTCAACCATCATGTAGATATCCACTCCATCCTTTATAGATACATGATGCACTCCACATGTATCATACAGTCTGCATGTTATATCATGAACATGTTTTTGAGACTTCCATAATTCATCATCAGCATCAGGTTCAAACAATCTCTTTAACTCTACCAAGAGCTCTATTTCTTCATCTTTTGTTGGTTTTATTGAGTTGAACCTTTCTTGGACCAGACTCTATAGTTTGACTAAATCATCTCTATCAAAAGATTTTAGCATATCATCAAAAATCTGATATACCTCTGTATGATTACCTACCCTGATGATTTTCTAGTACATTCTTGGATCTTCAGTGTAAATCTCCCAGTCAATGATTGGATATTTGGTTTGCAGATCTTTAACATCCATCCTTTCTACTGGAACTATGATCATCAACTGCTGTAGCTCTTCTTGTGATAACTCATTTGTCTTTTGCTTCTTAGAACTTTGTTCATCAAGTTCTTCTTTTGCAGATCTTTTAGTACCTCTCTAGCCTCCATAGATACAAAAGTACTTACTTTCCTCATTGTTGCTTCAAACAAATTCTTGAGCTCATCAAAGGAAAGTCTCTTTAATTGCTGCAATGTATGACTTCCCATATGATTGATATACTTAGACATATAAGTTCTCTGTTGAGCTTGTGTTATGGGCTTGTTCCTTTTTGCTTTAGCTTTTTGTGCAGCAAAATATTTCTTTTCCTGATTAATAATATTTACAAGCATCTTTGCTTGATCAACTTCACTGTACTTGTTCCTTTCCTCTGTTTGTAGTCTCTTAGATAGCTCTTCGTCAGCTTCAACTCTTGCTCTAATTTTTTCCCATTATTCCTCAGTAAAAAAGAGTGAGCTGCTTCATGGACTCTAGCCATCCTTTGTCTTTCTTCTTCATCCAGTTCCTCTTGCAGTCTCACTGTTGCTTCATGACCAAGCCTCTCTTGTTCTTGCTGTAATTTAGTTCTCTTACTCTGTTCATCCTCAGATTCCTCCATTTTACCTTTACCGTTATCTTTGACTACAACTGGTGAAGGAATACTGATGTTAACCTCTTAAACCATACCAACAGTACTAACTGGCATTGATGCACCAGCAGTACTAATTCCACTACTACCAGTACTAACTGCCCCTTCTTCTTCTAGTATAAGTGTGGACATTTGTTTTAGCTGCATCTGCAAGAACTTTAGCTGCACTAAGAACTCCCAACTAATCTTCAGGTTGATCTTCTCCCCGTGTAGGAGTAACCAAAGTAACTCCTGCATCTTGATCAATTTCTTCTATCATCCTTCCCTGTTTGGAAGAATCCTTTTAATCCTCTTCATCATCTGAAAAGACAATTTTGGAACTCCTTTTGGAATGGCTTGTCTTGACAGTCTTCTCTAACCTTTTCACCTTCATGATAAGCTTGGTATAAGCAGCATGATAGGTATAAGAATACACATATCCGTTTATAACTAAAATAACCTAATTAAACCCAAAACAGACTAAAACTGGCAAAGATATGCTTGTTTTTGTGTTTTGTGTATGCAGGTACGAATATATCAAATATCACAAGAAAACCATCAAGAACGGGCAAACACAGATACGAGGACGGAAGAGAGTGCAAGAACAGAAAGCCAAAGTCAAAAAGTCAAACCCTAGTCAACAAAAGTCAACCACTAGAAGACCAAAACTCAAAATGTTTTAAATCAACCCTCTAAGTTTCAGAAAATTACCATATTGGTCCCTAAGGCTTAATGGGCCTTCAACCCCTTAAATACCCTACTTGGATCCAAAAGCCCAAAACCCTAAAGCCCATTTGCCTTTTATAAAACCACAAGGGCCATTCATGCCATTTTTTAAAGTCCTTTTAATACTACAAATGGAATAAACAAAAGACAAGGACCAATTTTGCCATTTGCCCAAAGTTTAAAACAAATTACCCCATTTCAGTTATAAAAGAGCGCCAAAACCATGGTGACTATTCACCGTCTCTTTCAATTTTCCATGCTGTCAAAATCAAAGGGCTTTTCTAAATTGAGGGGTGATTTAGACCATTCAAGTGATGGAGAACGCAATGGCAGGGTCAAATCAGTCTAATCAAGCACTCTTATTGGCTAACTAAAGCAAGAATCACACGTGACTATGGCAAGAAGCACACAAGTAGATGGATTTTGCACTAAGGGCTCTCATACAACAAACACAAGACCTCACAACGGATTGCCATGTTGGCAATCTGTGTGAATCCCAAGGAGTGATCTAACGGCTAATAATGAGCTTCTAATGATTGGTTGATTGTACGGTTTAGATTAAAAGGGGCGTGGGCAGCAAGGAAGGCCTAGAATGTTCAGCTTCAGGCTATAAATAGCACACACTCTCACACATATTGTATCTTCTTTTTCCTTTTTACACCTAGTTTAGCTTTAGATTATTAATAGCTTATTGTAATTTTCTTTTAAAATCAGTTGTAATTTTCCATTCAAGTTATGTAATCACGTTTTATATTAATGAAATTCGGTTTTAATCTTAAAAAATATGTCATAAGTTCTCACTTCTTTTTAAATAATAAGCTAATATTTAATAAGCTCTCTATAGCTCTCACTAGTCTCTAAGCTAGTGATAGAGCTTAATTCAGACTTATTAATCTACCTAAATAAATAAAATCAGCTAAAAACCTTGTCTATTAGATTATAAGCTTATGGAAGGGGATTCAGTTAAGGAAGGAATCCCATGGACTGTACTGGCTTATTTTAAATAAGCCAGAGCTGTTGATAAGCTCTTTTGAGCTCTTTTACCTTTGTTTGGCTAAGGTTACTGTAAGTCCTCATTTAAATTACTTTGTCCTTTAATTTTTAGCTTAAATATTGCTTATTAGTATAGATCTGCTTATTAGCTTTATTTAGTTGCTTATCTGAGCTTGTTAGTGTTTCTAATTGCTTATTAGTCATTTCTCATCATCTGTTTTAGGTTAATATAGACTAGATCTTAGTTTTCTTAATATTTGTCATAAAACCTTAAAAAAACCTAAAAATTAGTTAGCATAGTCATAAATCTTTGATTCTAGCCTAAGTGATTGATAGATCATGTTTATTAAGGTTGTTTTAAGCTGTTAGTGATCTGGTATTAAGGTTTAGTTAAATAGATTTCAAATTCTTAAGCTTAATGAAATCTGTCATAGTCTAAAGGTGTGTTTGGATTAAGCTTGTTTGACCTCTTAAAGTCAAATGCAGTTTGTGATTTCTTTTTGGATAGTTTGATTGTCATAATTGATAAGGTTTTGAGTAGATTTGAGGTATTAGTTTAAGCTATTAATGATTTTATGGCTTAATAAGTTTGCCTGTGCACCAGGGG
This sequence comes from Tanacetum coccineum, assembly GCA_026074375.1. Taxonomy (NCBI): domain Eukaryota; kingdom Viridiplantae; phylum Streptophyta; class Magnoliopsida; order Asterales; family Asteraceae; genus Tanacetum; species Tanacetum coccineum. The sequence continues at coordinate 1,770 of BQNB010066053.1, read as the reverse complement.
ATTTTTCCCTTTGATTTTACTTGTGAAAATTTGATCCAAGCTCATTGAGCTTATTTGTGTTTGCATTGTGTTCAAACACACTCAAATAGAGTGTGAAGTGCAAGTTTTCCCTTAAGGAAACCTGCACAATTTGTGTTTGTGGCTTTGCCATTTTGCACTAGCAGTAGTAACCTCAGTTACTACTGTCTGTTTTTCTATTAGCTTTTTCTTAGCTTAATTGATTTTCAAAATGATTTTTAAAAGTTGTTTTAAGTAGTATTTCAAGTCTTAAAAAAGGTTTTATAAGCTAGGAATCCATAAGGATCCTCTAGCTTAATTAAAAATAAGCCTAAAGTCCCCCTCAGGGACTGTTTGATATAAAGCTACCAGTACTAACTTCTAAGTTAGTACTGTTGGGCTTATTTAGCTTTTATTAATAAGTTTAAGTTGTCAAACCTCTTTTAATTAGCTTATTAGAGTAGTTTAGATTAGATTTAAGCTTTCTTAAGTTAGAGTTAAGTCTGTTTTAGCTTTTTCTTAAAAAACTCCAAAAATTCAAAAACAGTCTGTAGCTTTTTCATCATGCTTTTTAAGTGCTTAATTGTTTTTCAAAATGCTTTTTGAAAGTGTTTTTAAGTAGAATTCCAGGTCTACTTTGTAGTGTGATAAGCCATTTGGTCATAAGGATCCAATAGCTTATTCCAAAATAAGCCCAAAGGTACCCATAAGGACTGTTTGGTAAACAGTTTTGAGTTAAGTGCTTATTTGTTTTTTTAGCTTATTATGTTTTCTTTTTGCTTATTTTTAGCTTATATCTGCTTAGTAGGTTAGATTAGGTTAGTTGCATCTTAATTTGTTAGTAGTTAGCTTAATATAGCTTATTTGCTTTCATAAAATTTCTAAAAAGCCAAAAACAGTAGTATTAGAACTTAGCATTTCATTTTAGAATTTTAAGTTGTAGTACCTGATTTCTTTGTTTAAATTTATAGCTTATTAGTTGTTTGTTAAGCTCTCATAAGCTTAGCTTAAGTCTTAGCTTATTTTGCATTTGAGCTTAGCTCAATTTTGAGTTTTTTAAGTTAGAACCTGAGTTAGTCGTTTTGATCCTCAATGTTAGTTGGTTTTTAGTGTTTTCAGTAGAGTAAGCTTATTAGGATTAGTTTAAGCTCATCATAAGCTTCCAGGAACAGCTTTTGTTTTGAAATTTAAGCTTATATTAAGTCGTGTGCAAGAGTTTAAGTGTTAACAAGTAAAGTGAGCTTTTAAGCTCACTGTCAAAGTAATAAGCTATTTAATAGCTTATTAAGAGCTTTTCATAAAAAAATTCGTATATTAAAAATGCTTATTTTGAGTTGCTAAACAACTTTGCTTTTATAAGATTTTCGAAATATAAAAAAAGGGGAAACCAAGGAGGTCAGGGGTGAGTCGGGCTCGAACCCCCGACCTCGACCTAGTCTCAACCCTTTTTCACACACACACTTACCGCTATGCCCTTGGGACTTTTCTGTTAGTCTCTTGCAACATTTAAGTTTTATACTAGTTTTGGCATCTTAAGCTAAATAAGCTGTTTCAGCTTAATTCGTAGCTTATTTGATAAGCTACCACTTCGGGCTTATTTTTCCTAGGATTCTCATAGTATAAGCTATTTTCTGTCTTTTTCCTAGAATTTTTACTATAAGTTTAGTATTTTTAATCTTTTATTTTCTTTAAAAACTTTAAAAAATCATAAAAAATAGAAAATTAATCAGAAAAATAAAAATCTTTTTACAAAAATTTCTTTTATCATAAAGT